>MU837158.1:106970-122033 GCA_029603245.1 Rhizopogon salebrosus TDB-379
GCGCACTTGGTTGACTCTAAATCGACGTTCTCTTCTTTTGCTCATTTACTGGATGCCCGCATACTACGTTCCCTTGCGGACATGGACTTCGCTCGTCCAACTCTTGTCCAGGCAAAAGCTTTGCCCATTGCGCTGGAGGGGCGTGAT
Source organism: Rhizopogon salebrosus TDB-379 (assembly GCA_029603245.1). Lineage (NCBI taxonomy): Eukaryota > Fungi > Basidiomycota > Agaricomycetes > Boletales > Rhizopogonaceae > Rhizopogon > Rhizopogon salebrosus. The sequence continues at coordinate 107,118 of MU837158.1, forward strand.
ATCCTTGCCAGAGCTCGCACAGGGAGTGGGAAAACCGCCGCATATTGTATTCCAATCGTGCAGAAAATTCTCAGTTCAAAATCTGTAGGTGTTCCACATTCTGGCGTATTGAGTGCCTATTGATTATTCAACAGTCGTTATCGGCCTTAGATGAATGTTACCAACTGACGCGTGCTATAATACTCGTACCCACTCGCGAATTGTCCGAACAGGTTGCGACATGCCTTCACAGCCTTCTCACATATTGCGAGAAGGAGGTTATTGTCGTTAACTCTGCAACCGGTTCCTCTGCACATCTGCAACGGTGAGATGGCTGCTGCATATCATAACTTTCACTCAAGGCTTCAGTATCTAGTGCACTTCTTGCAGATAAGCCAGACATAGTCATCTCAACTCCTTCTCGTGCCCTTGGGCTACTTCAATCAAAGGTTCGTCGGGTTCCTAAAGTATATGAGGTGTAACTTATCTTTATAACAGACTATGAACCTTACTTCCATGGAATCTCTCGTTATTGACGAAGCCGACCTCATATTGTCCTATGGGCACGATGAGGACGTTCGACAAATTTTCACCGGAGGATATCTCCCAAAAGTGTATCAGTCATTCTTGATGAGCGCAACAATGACAGATGATGTTGAGACACTGAAGGGCTTGGCCCTTCGTAGCCCAGTGAGCTCATTGTCTCACCAGTTCTCTCCCCGTTTCCGGCTAACTCCAGTCTTCAGGCTATCCTAAAGCTGGAAGAAGATGAGGATGAGGCCTCGCTTCTGAGTCAATACTCGATTCAGTTAGTTCCACATGAATCGATATCACTTATTAATGCTCACTCTCCTTAGATGCTCCGAAGTCGACAAATTCCTTCTCACATATGTCATCCTCAAACTCCGCCTAATAAAGGGTAAATGCATACTTTTCGTCAACGACGTCGACCGCTGCTACCGCTTGAAACTCTTCTTGGAACAATTTTCAATAAAAAGCTGCGTGCTAAACTCTGAGCTTCCCCTTAATTCCAGGTGCGAGGGACGTTGCACCACGTGTTTTTTGCGCTCAACATTTTACAGATACCACACTGTGCAGGAGTTTAACAAGGGTGTTTATGACTACATCATTGCCACTGATGAAAGCGGAACCCAGGTAGAAGCCGATTCTAGCGATGAGGCTGAGGAGGAAGGACTTCCGGATGGTGCTGGCGAAGAATGTAGGTTGTATTTCTCTCGAGATCTGATTTCTTCTGACCGCTACACAGTAACGTCAACACAGCGTGCGCAGACAAACCCAGACGAAGATACGCAACTTGGACCCACGTCGAGAAAGCGGAAGCGTCCCCAAAAATCTCTCCAACCTGGCCCCTCTAAATCAAAGAAACAGAGGCACCGTACGAAGTCGGACAAAGAATACGGCGTCACACGCGGAGTGGACTTCGTCGACGTTGCTTGTGTGCTCAATTTCGATCTACCCACTTCGTCCCGGTCATACACTCATCGCGTAGGACGTACTGCCCGAGCTGGGCGTGCAGGCATGTCATTATCCTATGTCGTTCCTAAAGACCAATGGGGTAAAAACAAGGTTGTCGGGTGCCTTGAGAGCGCAAAGAACGATGAGGCTGTGTTCGCAAAAATCGAAAAGGAGCAAGCGACGCGGGGGAGCAAAATACAAGAGTACAAATTTGATATGAAGCAAGTGGAGGCATTCCGGTATCGAATGGACGACGCACTGCGATCTGTGACGAGAAGTGCTATCAAGGAGGCTAGGATCAAGGAACTGAAAACCGAGATTATCAACTCAGAGAAACTCAAAGTGGGTGCACTGATCATTTTACTTTCGCATTGCCAATGTACTGTGCAGGCACATTTCGAAGATAATCCACTCGATCTTGAATATCTGCGTCATGATAAACCACTACATCCCACCAGGATTCAAGCTCATATGAAACATATACCAAAATACTTGCTTCCTCGTCTAGCTGCAGCTCCTGCTCTTGAAGTTCAAGAGCCCAAAGTTGGATTCGCACCTTTCAAAAAAAACTTTGCACGCGGGCGTGGTCGTGGTCGCGGTGGCAGAGGTGGTGGAGGCGGAAGTCGCGGAGGGAAGAAAAAATCTGATCCTCTGAAGAAGTTTCGGTAGTATGTATTGCGAGGCATAGTGCTCAAGATGCAATGAATTTAGATTCTTCATATCACTTCCAATTCATTCGTCAACACCTTCATCCCAACCCTTTGATCTCTCGACGGCACGCAGCCATGCGGTCCACCCTCTTTGTCGATCTTCCTCGGGCATCTGTGGGTTAAAGGTTCGGCTGCCTTTGGTGTTAACTTGCGCCATCGTGGTTGGCTTTAATATGTCCCAACCAAATAGACGGATGGCGGAGCCAGCAAGAAGGGCGGAGCCTAGGGCGGTTGATCTGTCGGAGTCAATGTATCATTCTCCCTTCTGACCATAGGTACATACTCTCTCATTTCAGGACGGACAACATTGAAACCACCGATGTCCGCCAAAACCTCCATACAAATGTCGCCACTGGTCATCCCTCCATCGACCTTGAGATGCTTTAGCTCCGTGCTTGAATCAAGTTTCATGCTCTCAAGAATTGCGCGAGTCTGGAAAGCATTAGCTTCCATCGTCGCACGAGCAATGTGTGCGGGAGTCGTATACGAGGATAATCCTGCTCTCAGATTAATGCTATGTACGTCAAGGGTGGTGAATTTAGCGTACCAATGAGTAGGCCTGCAGCACCAGGGTCCCAATACGGTGCGAGGAGCCCTGAGAAAGCGGTAACAAAGTACACGCCCCCAGTATCAGGAACCGACGCTGCCAGTGTGTTGATTTCGCTGGCGGACTTGATGAAGCCCATGGAGTCCCGCAGCCTGACACGATACTCAGGGGTTGTGGAAAACCGAGACTTGCTTCTTACCATTTGATGGCGCTTCCAGCGACTCCGACTGCAGAAGGTGATCACTTGTGCCCAGAATCCAAGGATATTAATGTTGGGACTTACTACTCCCTTCCAGCGCATAAATCGGATCAGCCCCTGGACCGGGCTGATACGCCACCTTGCGGGATATTCGTGAGTATTAGTGTGTAATATTCGAGGATACTTTTTACCGTGCTCAGAAGTCCATGACCACTCTTGACAATGTCCTTTCCCGTACAAAACAGGAGGAATGCACCCGTCCCATACGTGCATTTGGCTTCTCCTTGTCGGAGACATTTGTTTCCCACTAAAGCGCCTTGTTGGTCCCCGATAAGTCCTCCAATAGGAACTCCCTTGAGTGGGCCATGCGACAAGTGGCCATATACCTCTGAAGAAGACACCAGTTTTGGTAATATGGACCGCCGGAAACCGAAAAACCTCAGTAACCGGTCATCCCACGTAAGGGTATGTAGGTTTAGCAAAAGGGTGCGAGATGCGTTCGTTACTTCACCGACATGAATGCCACCATGGACACCGCCTGTAAGGTTCTTCGCGTACATAATCAGTACATGTCATTACATTCGATTTGCATTTTGTGGCAGAAGAAGACCTACATAAACAACCCATGACTCGAGTGTTCCGAAAAGGAGATCATCTTTGTCATGGGCCTTCCGGACTTCGTTGTGATTGTCAATCATCCATCGAAGCTTCATCCCAGAGAAGTAGGTTGAGAGCTTCAACCCCGTACTATCATGGAGTGAGTGATTAGAGCCAAAACAATTACATCACCTACATGTCACGTAGAGCTTCAACACCTTCATCTCCCTTCTTGAATTGCCCAAGCTCCACTTCGAGTCCGATCGAGGCTAGCACGTGTTCAAAGTGAGCGACGATATTCTTCGTACGAGAGTCAGTCCAAACAATAGCCTTGCATAGAGGTTTGCCCGTAGTCCTACTCCACGCAATGGTGGTTTCGCGCTGGTTCGTGATTCCTGTCATTCGTGATCGATGGGGACCTTTTTGGGGTAGGATGAACAAGTACCGATCACTTTCACGCTTTCCTTGGCCCATCCTGCCTCCTCGAGTTTCTCACAGGTATGAGCAATGCATGCCTCAGAAACCTGTTGTATCTCTTGAGGGTCGTGCTCATGCCACCTACGCAGCGCCAGTAAGGGATCGAGCGGTTAGGAACTAGGGGCTGACCGCTGACCACTCACCCTGGGTTTGGGTAATACTGCGGGAACTCCAGTTGGTGCTGAGAGATGATGTTTGCATACTGGTCAAAGACGATAAATCGCACGGAACTGCAATCATGGGCCCAGTCGCCAGTCAGTAATCACAAGGAAGATCGCTCAATAACCATACGTTGTGCCGCAATCAAGAGATCCAACGAATTCACCCTGCTGCAAACTCGACATGATGGCGAACTGGGGAAAGATGAGATGGCAGGGAAGGTCCTTTGACGCTGGTGGTTACCCCACCTACTGCACGCCGCACATTATGTTTAACAGTAGACCGCATAATAAACCTCCCGGACCGGCCCGCGACCGGATACAGGCCGCCGGCAGTATTAGGACAAGGATTGCTACATCATGTTACATCCGAGTAATCCGTAACCGCCGAACACTCTCTAGAGTACATATCATGGTATACCATACGCAGCTTTCTCTTCCTCTGTCCATTCAAAGACAGGCAGCGGGTGAGCTTCTGTGTTAAATACCCATCGGTCCAAGGGTACTATATCATCTTCTCGGAAGAGAAGATAGAGGTACTTTAAAGTTTCGGCCAAGAAAAAGCTGTCACAAGGACATGAGAAGCACGCAAGGCAAACGAGACGCGGCACGAACCTAGGCATTGCATCATGCTGTTCTGGATCGTAGGTGTCCACATCCCTGACGCTGGCGTACCCTGATGGAGTCTTCGCTTCCCGTTCAATGGCCTGGAAGATAGCCCATCCACGATGCCGCCATTTCACATCACCAGTGACGCGATACAGGATGTAAAGCGACTCCACAGTCTAAACGTGCTGTAAAAAAGATTCGAAAAGTATAATGAGAAGCGCTTTGCCCACCTCAGGTCTTAGTTGATACTCAGAGTTCCGAACGTAATAGTCCCTTTCAGGAATTGTCGTCTCTCGGTCTCGCATATTCGTAGTGTTATTATCCCCTGCCCAAGGGTGCTTATCTCCCACTCCAGGAGGGGGACTTTTCCGACCTTGTTTTGTCCATTCTTGCATCGCCTCCATCCATGGTATTTCCGGATGTATGCCACCAGATCGCATGGTAACGATATCTGGTCCCAATCCAGTCGGCTGGTCAGCGTAAGTCAGGTAGCAAGTCTGTGCCAGCCCTTCAGCAGCCCATAGGTGTAAATCCGCAAGGTTGAACGAGGCAAGCTCTTCATAGCCCATTTTGTGCTCGGGGAGCAGGTCAGTCGCCAGCTCAGTGAAGTTCAACCCAACATCTTGGAGATTGTTGAGCGGAAGAGTGTGAGCACCAAGCGCGAATAGGCCAGGCAGGAAACAAGATAAGTGCTCGAAGTGGTGTGTGTTCCGGTTGCCGCCCCTGTATAAATTTGAATCCGTGACATACAATAGCTGGCGGTTCGGCGAGATGAACATCAAGTTTTTGAAAACGTGGGAGGTGAATCGGAGGTCTATCATGTGGTTAAGTAAATACGAAACTTTGCTTGGTGAAGCCTTACACATCTCGAGGTTCGCGGTGTCATGGCGAGCAGTCATTAGGTACTGCTTGAGTGTGTACTCGTGTGCGCTGTCAGAAGCTGCACCGACCGAAAGATGTGCTGGACATCAGAAAATCGCAGTCAGCAAGTGATTATGTGCTATACATCATGCACGCACCGTCTGACGCCTGTCCCGACGATAAATTCCAATGCATTGGATACATACCACCGTATTTGCGCAATTCAGCACTGTAGAAGTTACGGGTGGCCGTCATAGACTGCGTGGTGTTTCAGAACGGGGTGTGCTCAATTTCTGCATGATAGAATTGGTTTGAACTCACTCGGTCGACGTGTTCCTTCTTACCAGTAATCTTACCAAGATAAGCGTATTCCATTTGATAGCTCGCTATTTCTGCCAAGGATCCAATCCTGGAACCACTGCTTGTGCCTCTGAAGCAAGCACACGATATCAGTACCATGCATACATACAAAAGCGGCATTACCTGACGAGGTTTACGGAGTACGTAGGAAAACCACTGGAAGTGTTGAATGCGGGGGCTAATGCTGTCCCAAGTTGATCAGCGCGAGTGCGCAGTACGTCATCCTTAGTCATTGCATAAGCGGAGAGGAGGCCGCCAAGGTAACGTATGACAGTCTCGAAGAATGGCACGTCAGGTTTCTGTGGGAAGGTTGAGGAGGGAGTTACGAGATGGTAAAGTCACGCACTATGGGTTGGGTAAAGTTTAAGTCGTGTATGGCGGTCATTGCGCGGTCATACTCTGGTTGCAAGCCCATTATAAGCATTGTGTCAAGGGAGTCTATTGCAGTGACACCCCATCCATTAAAGCTTGCAGTGTTATACGTGAGTGATTGTGGGATGATAGAAGGAATATAATGTCCTCACTTGTTGATGCTACCGTTCGATACCGGAAGGAGTTCATCACTCGGGAAAGCGAAGTGCTCATAACCATGGTAGGCATGCAAGAAAGCGTTCTTTACTTGAAGTGCTCTGTCTTCCCAGACCTCTGGAGTCTCTGAAGGATAGTAGATGACACCGCCTGGGAATGGATTGGGAACATATTGAAGATAATTGTAGTAGAGGGTGAGCAATGCTATGGAAAAGGCAAGGGCGAAAGCGAGATGGCGAATGGAAATGCCTCTGCGGCGGAGTGACGCGGAAGCTTTCACAGCTGGATTGTTTCGTAGGAGGTTAGTAGAGAAATTCATGGCTGGACGGGTGTAAGAGAGTGGGGAGGCCTGCGAACAGGAAATGTGTTGTAGCTATGGCACGACCGTTGTGCCTGGCTTACTGGAATGGATCACCCACGGTTGTAAGTACGTACTAGACGTGAAAGGCCTGGGATTCTGCGGTGAGACAACTGGACAGCGCTAGTACTACGAAGGTCAGGGCAATACCTGGCAGTGGCAATGCTAAGGAGCGGGGGTTTGGATCCAGAAGGAGATACCAACCACGTGGCGATGATGTGTGGACAACCACCGAAGGGTAACTTGTGTTGAAGTTCGCAATGGACTGAGTTCAATGCCTTGAGACGTCCAGTGTGACGACGTCCGGCTGTGATCAACAGCTGAGCGCTGAGCGCTGAATACTCATCCTACTAATAATAATAATACTGGGATTTATAGACAAAGTATCAGCGGAAGCTGGCGGAGCTGAGTTTGAAGTGATTTGAGAATTGGGAAGTGGATATACCGGTTATGCCAAAGGTCTCAGCAATTGCATCGTCGACGACTCGTCGTCATGTCCAGCTTCGACAAGACAGTCAAGCTAGCCTGTAAACCAAAGGCAGCTCCTCCAAAGGCAAAGGTATATCATCAACTAAAATCAGCTTTACTTTGCACCAATCCCCTCTCTAGTACCTAGATCCTATCATTGCTGCTACTTGGTCTGAAGACGGCGCTGTCCACGATGTTTGCAAGGCACTCGTTCCCCGCCTTCGTGAACCCAATGCCATCGTACGTCTAGTACCATCACTCTACAACCCAGCTCACATATTTACATAGGTCGTCTTCAAGGCACTAATCGTGCTGCACACCATGATTCGTAATGGTGCAACCGACAACGTCTTGTCTCATCTATCTTCTTCCGAAATACTCCGTCTCAGAAACGTCTCTGCTGGTAACTGGGAAGGTATGGCTTCATAATCATTCCACAGATGAATTCACTTCACTATTTCTAGGCTACAACGCTCCCCAGAATCTACAGCACTACGCCCTTTACTTGGACTCTCGCATACGTGCATATCGCGACTTGAAGCATGATGCAATCCGAGTTCAAGCAGAATCCAATCGTGACATGCGCCTCAACCACTCCCTCGAAGAAGACATGGCCTACACTAGTGCTCCAAAATCTGCATCAACCAAGTCAAAGGGTCCTCAAAGAAGCAAAACCATAATGGGAAGGAAACTACGCGTCATGACTGTTGAGAAGGGCCTACTCCGTGAGACGAAGACCGTACAATCAATGATCGACACCCTGGTAGAGTGCAGGGTACGCTCCCATCCTCCTCTGTCTGCAACCTCACTCATACAGTATTCGCCAGTTCTATCTCGACGATCTGGAGGATGAATTAACAATAACTGCCCTACGCATGCTCGTCAAGGACTTACTCATCCTTTTCCAGGCGGGGAATGAAGGCGTGATCAATGTATTAGGTTTGTTCATCAGTCCCGCGTGTCACTTTCTCACTCAGAGCAATCCCAGAACACTATTTCGAAATGTCCAAGGTTGACGCTGGGCAGGCCCTGTCCATATATCGGCATTTCTGCTCTCAGACAGAAAAAGTGGTCGAGTACTTGGTCGTCGCAAAGAAATTGCAGAATTTACTCAATGTTCCCATCCCAACCCTTAAGCATGTGAGTAGAGATGTCCTGCGCTTGTTATGCCGTTCACATGTACTATAAGGCCCCTGTATCGTTGGCGGGCGCACTCCAAGAGTACTTGAACGATCCCAACTTTGAGCAAAACAGAATAGAGTACAAGACGAATAAGGAATCTGCTGACAAGAACGGCAGAAGTCGCAGTGGAGCTTCATCGGCGCCTAAAGGTCACTACATAAGTTTACTCCATGAGAACTACATCTGATTTCTTCTAGCATCATCGTCACAAGCGACCCCTTCTACATCCACTGCATCCACATCAAATGCACCACCCACGCAAGTTTCAAACCCCTTCCCCAAGCCTGGAGCTGGTCAGGCTGACTTTTTCGCTTCTGTCGAGGAAGAACAAACTCCGGTGTTCAATCCTACCAGTGGCAGGTAAGCCACGAGTTACCGACTATCTCTCATTCGTTGCTGATGCTCGCTGTAGCCCGACGTCTAACCATTTCCGTCAACACCCAGCGCACAATCCTTTCGTTCAACGACAAATGACTGGTGCTTTCCAAGGTCAACCTTTTACTTTCCCGAATGGAATACAACCACAGGCCACTGGTTTCCCTGCTCAACCCTTCCAGTCAGTTCAACCCAACGTTTTTGGTTTGCAGCCACCATCCTCCCAACCTCAACATCGACCCTTTTCCACCTTCCTGCAACCACAGCCTACCGGCTTTGCGATCACACAAGGCACAGGTTTCGTGCAGCCTCAACCGACTGGCGTCAATCCATTTAGACAAAGCATGATGTTGATGCAGGCGACAGGCACACCAGGTTTCAATTTAGGCGCGACGAACGCCTTCTCACAGCCTGCTGGGCAAACCAATTCTCCTTTCCAGCTATCAGGCACTTCCCAGCCTCAGCCGTCACAGTCGTCATTTACTCAGTCCTCGAATGGATTCACCGTGCAGGCGCCTTCATCCACTACGCAATTTGGACAGATCACTGGGGCACGCACGTCATTTGACATACCTACCCGACCTGCATCGACCCCCCTCACAACTTTTGGTGCAGTGCAGTTATCCTCCACCTCGCCACCGGCAGCACAACCTGTTAAATCTCATCAGACTGGTTCACGTAATCCGTTCGGAGTGCCGACCGCACCAGCTCCTCCAGTACCAAAGCCACCAACGCTGATGGAGTTGGCTATGGGTTTCGGAAGCTCAAACGGTGGCGCACCCGCTGACTTTGTACCATCTCAGCCACAACAGACGGGTTCTTTTGGAGTGCACGGCGAGTCATCGATCTCGAGTGTTGCCTCGTCCTTTACGTTAGGTCCGAAGTCAGAGAACAGCAAGTTTGGCCCTAGCGGCTTTGGAATACTCAACGCTCAAAGTGCATCCTCCACCACGACTGCGTCAACTGCAACAGATCCTTCCTTTTCTTCCTTTTCATCGCTGTCGTCGCAACCAACTGGTGTTACTATCACCTCTCCCAACTCGGCTCCAGGTAGCCAGCTGAAGCCTCAAATGACCGGCTTTACCAGCCTCAAGCCGTTTAAACCTACGTCGTCCTTTGGAGCATCCTTGTTGGAATCACTGCCTCCAATACCACAGTCCGGCCCTACTACTCCCAGTGCCACCGGTACGCCCAATCACCCGTCTTTTGCATCAGCCCCGAACGGGACTACTCCTACCTTCGGTGCTAGTGATTCAAGCACCGAGAAACAACCCACTGGTGTAGGTGCCTTGAACACAATCGCACGGCCCACACTTGGGGTTGGGCTGCGGCCCCAGGCAACTGGGGTGGCTGGTGGAGCCAACCCTTTCAGGTCTACGATGTATGCCATGTCTTCCCAAAGTGTTGGGAGCGGATCTACGCTACCTACCACGAGCTCTTTGCCTCAGTTTGGTGGTATGAACGGATCCTCATCCCTTGGATTCAGTCATGGAAGTGGAGCTTTTAGCTTCAATCCTGTGGCCCACGATCCCTCAAGACAGCCTTTCCAGCAGCAAAGCGGGACTGCATCGCTTATTTAACTTCGCTCAGAACCTGTCTGTTACTGTTTCATTCACGCGCCTCACATCTATTTTCATGTCTTATGTCGCTATACATCACTCAAGATTCACACTGTCGTTTACACTAACGGATTTCGCATTACCTGGACCTCCCATTCCCTTTTTTTTTTTCAACTTTTGTCTTTGTATAATCTAGTAGTCGAGCTTGAGCAAGCCTCTTGAATACCATTGTTTTGTTGATGCATTATGACTGGTTGTAAGGCCTGTGCGTCCAAAAAACTGGTGCCGCTGATCGGAAGTCGCGTCAACACATCCACACTTCCGAAGGCGGCTGGCTGCCACTTTGCTCTTTGCTTTACCACCTTAACACTACAGTGTTCAAATCACTTTAGAAATGGCATCGTAAGTCGCGCCTCATAGTACCCTCTTTGAAGATTGAAACCATTATTCATAAATACAGGGAGCAACCTAATGAAGTGAAGACAAATGCGGCCGGCGCGTCCACGCCAGAGATAACCGTGGAGACTGCTCTTGAATATGCCAGACGCGCCTTTGCGCTCAAGAAATACGAGCAAGCAGTCGAACACTATGCCACTGCCTTGGAACTCCAGTACGTGATTCAAGCAGGACTTACCATTCGACGGTGTCTCTGACGCGCCTACGCGTCCGTGCTACTAGAACGGAGAAACATGGCGAGGATGCGCCAGAAACAGCTGATCTTTACTTCTCGTATGGAAAGGCACTATTAGAAAACGCGATATCACAGGCTTCAGTGCTGGGTAAGGAACAACCTGAGAATGGAGTGGAAGTGGAGGAGAAACGTATGTGACATATTCGATTTACTCTGGTGTTGCCCTCAGCTAATCACTGAGTAGCCTCGGGCACTGGTGTCGATGGGAAGGGCCCTGTTATCTCGTTCTCCGGGGATGCTGATGAAGAAGGTGTCGACCTTTTCGGTCAGGCTGCAATTGCGGAAGAGGAAGCGGGCGACGAAGAAGATGGTGAAGGGGAGGATGTAGAACCGGAAGACGACTTCAATGCTGCATGGGAAGTCTTGGAGCTTGCACGTGCGATTTATGAGAAAGGCAAGGATGAAGGTGATGAAATCAAAATGAAGCTGGCTGAGACATATATTGCCCTCGGAGATGTATCGCTTGAAACGGGTACGCCGATTTTTTATTCGTCCAGGGTCTGCACGATAACTAACTGCCCTGTAGAGAAATTTGACCAGGCCATCACTGACTACTCGGAGGGACTCGCGATTAAGACTGATCTTCTCCCAATCTCATCACGTCAAATTGCTGAAGCTCACTACAAGCTCAGCATAGTGCTTGACTTAACTTCTGGACGTCTTTCGGATGCTATCCTCCACGTGGAGAAGGCTCTGGAAAGCGTTAATGCTCGCCTAGTAGAACTCCGTGATGGAATCGACGGAAAGCTGCTAGCTGCGCCGGTTCAAGAAGTCAAAGTAAATATAAAGGGCAAAGGCAAGGCTGTTGGCTCGGGTGTACATGCAGATGCAGTACGGAATTTGACCAAGGGCCAGATGGAAGCCGAAATCAAGGAGTGCGAAGGGTTAAAGGAAGACCTCGCTCTTAAAGTGAGTTTTCCAAAATTAGGGGTCGTATACATTGACAAGCTTTTACATAGGTCGAGGAACTCAAGACAACTCCCAATGAGCTAACGGAGTCTGCTCCTGCAATGGCCGCGAGGGCACTTGATGCGGAACTGAACACTCGGCCAATATCTGTCCCTGGTCAACCAGCAGTGGTTAACGACTTGACATCGTTGGTTGTGAAGAGGAAAAAGAAGCCCACTGAAGCAGACGCTCCAACTAAACGGAGAGCAGACGATGAAGGTGATGCCAGCCCTACTGCAAAGAAAGCAAAATTGGAAGGAAATGCTCAATCATGAGGATCGGTTTATTCAATGGCATTCAGTGACTCGTTAATCATTTTCATTCAGAATGGTACACTTGTTGCTGTCATTGCCGCATGCTTGAAGCTCTTCTTCCCATCTCCAACACCAAATTCTCCTACAATGTGACCTTTTTCCGACTTGCTCTTCATTACATACTTGTAGATGACAAGTCCCTCAAGGCCCACTGGCCCACGAGCATGTATCCTCCCTGTACTGATTCCCACTTCAGTACCAAAGCCATAGCGGAATCCGTCTGCAAAACGTGTACTGGCATTGACAAATGTACCTGCGGAGTCCACGCCTCGACAGAATACGGATGCTGTTCGCTCGCACTCGGTCACAATAGAATCCGTGTGATGGGAGGAATGAGAGTTGATGAATTGAATCGCAGAGTGTAGGGAAGGCAGAGCTATGACAGACATGGTAAGGTCAAGGTGTTCGGTGGAATAAGAGGACTCTGTGGACGACTGGACATGACTCGAGAACTTTTCGGTGAGGTTGGGAAGCGAGGCGAGTATTGACAAGGTATGTGAATCACATAAGAGACGGACGCCGGCTACCAAAAGTGCCTCTGCGACCTCTGGCCATACCGTGTTCAAAAGAGAGGTGTGCACGACAAGGGTTTCAGCGGAATTGCAAGCAGATGGATAATCCGTCTAACATGCATTGTAGTGAGAGTATGATCGCCGCATGCACAGATACTTACTTTTGAGTCAACCACCACACGAATGGCCTTTTGGCAATCAGCGGATTCGTCGAGATAAATATGGCACAGTCCATCCGCGTGTCCCATGACTGGTATTCGCGTGCTGTTCTGAATCGCTCTCACAAGACTGTTGCTTCCACGAGGAATGACCAAGTCAATATAGCGGTCGAGATCTAGCAGCGCAGAAACTTCTGCTCTCGTCTGGATGGTTTGGATATATGCGCTTGGAAGTGACGTCCGTCCCAATCCCTGTGAGATGGTCTTCGCAAGTAGATGTGTCGTATGATTCGATTCCTTCCCGCCTTTGAGGATCGCAGCATTTCCTGAATACGGGCTTTGTTCGCATATGCATACCATAATACGAGAGACCTACCTGACTTGATCGCCAGGGCAGCAATATTTACTACAACCTCAGGGCGAGCTTCAAAAATCACGAGAAGGACGCCTATCGGACACGAGACACGGTACAATTCGAGATCGTCATCGAGCTGAGAAGCATAGGATATTACTCCAGTCGGATCAGGGAGGTCTGCGACATCTTGCACGCCTTTGAGCATGGAATCCCACTTATCGCCCTTTCGGAGGTCGAGGCGCGTCATCATGGCGTTCGATATCCTGCCTGCATCAACTTCAACTTGCGCCGCCTTGGTATTTGAGTATCATCATGTGCCTTGACCTGAGAAAGAATACTGTACCTCCATGTCCTGTTTATTTGCTGCGAATATTTCAGCCTTACTAACTTCCAGCTGTTGTTTGATCCTCGCGAGGGCATCTGTCCTGACGTCAGAAGGAAGAAGCTGAGACTCTTCGAATGCTGCTTTGGCAGCTTTTGCAATTTCTTCCGCGGCAGTGTCAGATCCTGAAGCCATTTAATATGGGAGCTCAAGTTGAACGTTGCTTTCCCGGTATTGGCGTAGATGCTAACAAGCATTGGGGAGTTTTGGTGATTGTTGTAGCACGTGACTTCCCCCCAAGGTTATTCTAAGATAGACCTCGTTCATACACCGGTTCATCACATGACCTGGCGTGACATTTCGATGAATTTACATCTAACTCCGTGTGCATGAAGTCTGAGGAAAATTCGTTCCATGATTATGTGCGGAGACTGCGTAGCAAGGCACCCATGTAATTTTTAAAGTCTCATTTGGAGAACTGAGAGACGAGTAGGCATTATTATAGTGCTTGTGAAGTTCAAATGTCCAAGTGAGGTCACGTACAAAGTCACAATGGTAAATTCGCCAATGATAATGCCTACTGCTCCTTCAATTCGTTGAAAGTAAACATTCTGAGTAGACTAGTTTGATACCATAGTACATGTCCACAGAATCATGGAACAGATTTAGCTATTTCTAATCTGAAGCAGAGTTACAAGGCAAATAAGCGTGTTCTGAGCTAAAGTCACGTGATGAACCGGTGTATGAACCAGGAGTTTCTGCTATCCTGAGGGAAACTTCGGCAGGAACCAGCTACTAGATGGTTCGATTAGTCCTTCCCGGGCTTTCCGCAGTCAGGGAGTTGCATTTGCGCTGTTAACATTCGCGTTTTCCTGCTCTGCCCATAGACAAACTCAATCATTATTTATTATTATTATGTTGTGATTCAGGCCGTAGCCAATCAAATTTGATTATTAATACTTTCCCATGGACTCCGGATACCACTTCCATTCACGTTTGCGCGTAGACATGGAGACATTCACCTTCGGCGACCGGCAGAACAGCCCTAAAGCTCTGAGTATATAGCTACTAGTAATATATGGCGAGTAAGAATGACAAAAAATAGTACGAAAGAAATCAGTCAATGTCCAACACATTCACTTGTCCAAAATCTCGTCTGCCTGCGGAAATTCT
>MU837159.1:59259-112059 GCA_029603245.1 Rhizopogon salebrosus TDB-379
CTCTGACAACATGTGCTGGGTTGATGTCACTCTTCAGTCGCCTCTGGAAACGCTTCTATGGCGGGATCCCACCACTGGAGCTTTTCACAGATCTCGAGAACTATCTTAGAAATTCACCTGAATTTCAGCCAATCGACATATACACACAGATTTTACTCTCCCATGCAAAGGAAAAGGTACTAATATGGCCCACAATTCTGCTGTTGTCACCTCCAAGTCTCACATGTTTCACCAGGGCACACCAGTCGATCCTCTCAATATTTGGGATGGATTCTCTCACAATAACTCTGCCGTCAAGCCTCTCCAGAAGATTGCTCAACATATCCTATCAATCTGTCCAAATTCTGCCTCGTGCGAGCGCCTTTTCAGCATTTTTGGCGCAATCCTCACCAAATGGCGGAATCGGTTGTCTACTGAAAATCTCATGTTGCTGGCTGAGCTGAAAATGTACCTCCACGAAGAACATGCTCGTGCTGGGTCTGTCAAGAAGCGTCTAAAACGGCGTTACTGTGATGGCCCAAATAACGACCCGGAGGTCAACCAGCCGTCAGGAGCTTCACACACAGCCGACGACCCGGAGGACGGCGTGCATGCCTCTGGTGATTCGTGCCAGCCAAGTGATGTGGTTAGAGATAGTCGAGGGCTGCGGCAAATTGCTGCACACCTGATTCAAGCTGTTGCAGACGAGGAATCACTCTCAGCCTCCGAGTCAGAGATGATGCATGCAGCTACTGATCCTTCTGACTTCCAGCGGATTCCAATCAAAGATCTCTTTAATTTCTCTAGAGCCGAAGACTGGCTTGGATCTTTCTTCCACACAGCCATCCGAGGATTAGATGCTGAGATTGAGTTATATGAGCTGTTGGATTTGGATGCCGAGGGTATTGATGATCCAAAATTTCCGCATGCAGATGAGATTTTGGACGAGTAAATGTGTTAGTCATTGACTGATTTCTTTCGTACTGTTTTTTTGACATTCTTACTTGCCATGTATTACTAGTAACTATATACTCAGAGCTTTAGGACTCCTTTCCGAACTTTCCACAATGCATTTGCGCTCTTAACATTCACGTTCATAGACAAACTCGATCATTACATTATTATTACGTTGTGATTGAGGCCGTAGCCAATCATATTTGATTATTAATACTTTCCCATGGACTCCGGATACCTCTTCCATTCACGTTCATTGGTGGACATGGAGACGTTCGCGAGTGAACGTTCACCGACTTTGGTGAACCTTCGGCGACCGGCAGAACACTGACTACTAGACCACCAGGCCGTTATATTGCGTCCGTTTTGGTATACTGTTGGTCATCTGACTAGCAAAATTGGTCAGTAATGACTATTTGTGTGCAGCAATAGTAGATATCGGTATACGTAGTTACGCCGGTCAAGACCCTTAAGATTCAACAGATGTAAACAGGGCAATCCACGATCAAGTGCTTACTACCACTGCCTTTTTAGTATTCTCTCTTCTACTGTTACATAACCATAGTCGGACTGCAGGCGTTGCAGTGAAACATTTGGGACGCTGGCGACAACGAGTATGGCGTCCGTAACTCAGTTTGCCCACACGGATCACCTTGGGCAGATCTTCCAAAACCTGCGAAGTCCTCTCCATGACGTTCGATTGCAAGCTGCAATAGAATTGCGTCGTTACGTGCGTTCATCGTTCATACGTGCGACCCATCTCTCATGTTCCAGCAGGTTGCAATGACTGTTGCAGAAATGCCATCTGATGCTGTAGCGAAGCTTTGGGATGACGACATCAACAAACGCCTGTTTGACCTAATGCATAGTCAGAATAATATCGATAGATTAGGCGGCCTTCTGGCCATAGGTGCGTCCGCTTGTCTTTCTCTCATGTCTCTATAGTTTATGTCATTTAGATCACCTCCTTGAAAGCGAAGGAGAGGACACTATTGGTTCGAAGAAGTACCTCTTTCGGTTCTACAACTATGTTAAACAACTACTACCAAATCATGATGTTAACATCATGCTGGCCGCTTCCAAAACTCTTGGTCAAATTGCTTCAATCGGTGGCGCAGACTTCGGGGAGCGCTTTATGGATTTAGAAGTTCCAGCCGCGGTAGAGCTGCTGCAGGGTGATAAGCAGGAGTCCCCTCGCTATGCCGGAGTACTCATTCTGAAGGAGCTCGCGCGCAACAGTGCGATATACTTTCATTCCCATATAAGCCTCGTGTTTGATAAGATACTGATGCCTCTTCGGGACTCTCGAAACATCGTCAGAGAGGGAGCTGCGGAGCTTCTTGCTGCATGCCTCGAAATTGTTACAACTCGTGAACGGCAAACACGCACGTCTTACCTTAAGAAGATTCTTCAGGACGCGCAACTAGGACTCAAGATGCCACAACCTGAGGTCATACACGGCTCTCTTCTCACATACCGAGAACTGTTGCTGCATGGCGATATGGCAAGTCATTACAACATCGTCATTGAATTTGTTTCATAATTTCCTCAGTTTATGCGAGAATCATTCTTGGATACTGCAGAACAAATTCTTCGTTTTAAATCACATCGAGATGGCCTTGTTCGCAAAATGGTCATCACCCTGATCCCGACTCTCGCTGCCTACGACACACAGACTTTCTCGGAACATTACCTGCACAAATCCATGGGGCATCTGCTGACGCAGTTGGAAAAGCCAAACGAGAGATCCTTTGGTTTGCACTTCCGTTCAGGCAAAAGTTATACATTTTGATTTTATTTCGTTAGCATTCATTGCCATTGGACATACAGCTACGGCCGTTGGAAGTGACATGAAACCTTTCCTAGACTCTATCATGGCTCAAATTAAGCTTGGTCTACAAGCCAGGGGGTACGTAATGCGCAAACTGTTGCATGCAATTATTGGAATTGTTTTGATAGAAAGAAGAATGCACCATCAGAAGAGCCTATTTTCCAATGCGTTGGCATGCTTGCTTCGGCTGTCGGTCCAAACCTTACCAAACTTCTTCATGATCAACTTGATTTGTTCTTTGCATGTGGGCTGAGTGATCCGCTCAGACAGGCGTTGGTGGCCATTGCACGTCATATCCCTCCTTTGCTAAAGAATATTCAAGGTGCGCTAGTTAATGTGCGCATGTTGTTCTTACCAACACATCGTCAGATCGTCTACTTGAGTTACTCTCGATGATCTTATGTGGGCAGCCCTATAAGGCTATTGGAGCCCCACCTTCTCATGTCCGGAGCGATGTCTCGGCGTATACAAGAGATTTGAGCTCGTCTCAGGTGAGCCCAATCAGAATATTTCGCGATGCTATCAAACATGACTTGCGTAGACCACTAAGAGTGGGAAGAGTCCTGAACTCATCACACTTGCATTGTCTACGCTTGGCACATTCGATTTCAGCGGTAAATTACTTTCTTGTTATCTAATATGGTGTACTCAGCATGGTCAGGTCATATCTTGAATGAGTTTGTCCGAAACGCTGCACTTCCGTATCTTGAAGATGACAACCCGGAAGTCCGACGGGCTGGTGCTCTTACTTGCTGCAGGCTGTTCGTCAAGGACCCAATTTGTTACCAAGCAAGCAGTCATGCGATTGAAATAATCAGTGATGTTCTTGACAAACTCCTCACAGTAGGCATTGCAGACCCAGGTAAGTTCATGTCGTTTACCCTCCTGAGAGCTACCTGATACTAGCCATTCAAAGACCCTACCATCCGACAGACCGTTTTGTCATCCCTTCACGAACGGTTCGACAAGCATTTGGCTCAAGCAGAGAATGTCAGATCGATCTTCATCGCCCTTAATGATGAGGTTTTCGAGAATCGTGTTACTGCTGTCACTTTGATTGGGCGCCTTGCCAAGCATAACCCTGCCTATGTTATGCCCTCCTTGCGCAAGGCTTTGATACAACTCTTGACAGAGTTAGAATATTCAACCGTGATGTAGGTACATTTTATCATCCTAGAATAAATTGCTAATATTACTACAGGCGAAATCGCGAAGATTGCACCCGCCTTCTCACTCTCCTAGTGAGCGCGACACAGCGTCTCATCAAACCATATGCACTCCCCATGCTCCGTGTCCTCCTGCAGAAAGCGAACGATAGCAACCCGGCTGTAGCCGCCAATGTTCTCATGTGTCTCGGGGAACTAGCAGCTGTCGGCGGCGAAGATGTGACTCCTCATATCCCGGAGCTCATGCAAGTCATCATCTCCAGGCTCTCCGATCCCGCTCATGTCAAGCGTGATGCTGCGCTCCATACTCTGGGTCAGCTGTGTTCAAGCACTGGGTATGTCATAACGCCCCTAGTTGATTACCCCCAATTGCTCCCAATACTGGGACGCATTTTGAGAAGCGAATCTGCACGCCGCGAGGTGGTAAGAGAAGTAGTTAAGGTCCTTGGTATCCTTGGAGCTCTGGATCCATACAGGCGAAAGGTTCGTCTGGGACGTGCATTATCGCTTCAAGTTTCTAACATGCCCGTAGACAAGACCAGATGAGGAATCCCCGCATGAAACACCACTTCCTGCTGTCAATGCTGTCGCCATTTCTCAGACAGGATCATTGACCGGTAGCGACGACTACTATCAGACCGTCGTAATCACGTCTCTTCTGGCTGTCTTGAAGGATCAGTCACTTAGCAATCACCATCACACTGTCATCGAGGCGATTATGAACATTTTCAGGACTCAAGGGCTGAAATGTGTGGCATTCCTGCCGCAGGTGGGTCCATTCCTTTACTGCTGCGTGACTGGGCGTCATATTGACCATATTGCCACGAAAGATCATTCCTGCTTTTACTGGTGTTGCTCGTACGTCAACAGCACGTCTGCAAGAATTTCACCTGCAGCAATTGGCCATCCTTGTTGGGATCATTAAGCAACATATCCGCAATTACATGCCGGAGGTGTTTGGCCTCGTGACGGAGCTCTGGGAGAATGCCTCCCTTCAGCTTCCCATAGTATCCCTGATCGAAGCGCTGGGGAAGGCCTTGGATGCCGAGTTCAAACCTTTTCTGCCAACAATTCTACCCCATCTTCTTAAAGTCTTCGAAGGAGACCTCGAGAAGAAAATGGCCACTCAAATCAAGATCTTCGATTCTTTCCTCACGTTCGGGGCAAATATTGAAGAGTATCTTCACCTCGTCATCCCCGTGATCGTCAAGTCTGCCGAACGGCCCGATGCTACTACTCTACTCCGCAAGAAAGCAATACAGACCATTGCCCATCTATCCCTGCGCGTCAACTTCTCTGACCACGCTTCCCGCATTGTACACCCCTTGATCCGTGTTCTAGAAGGGAACAACAACGAACTGCGACAGGCGGTGATGGACACCCTATGCGCATTGGTTGTCCAACTTGGACCTGACTTTGCTATATTCGTGCCCACTATCAACAAGGTGCACATGCATTTGCTCTTAATTCCCGTTTTATTGACCGTAAGATAGTGCCTGCTCCGGAATCGTATATCTCATCCCCGATATGAGAATTTGATATCAAAGCTCCTGAATGGGGAACGTTTACCACAGGAGCCTGGTACTCATGACTTGCTGTGTGTTTTTTGATCCTTTCACCTCGGAAGCTCCTGATATCACTTCAGCGAATCGAAGGCTGCAGAAATTTCTGTACCTGCGGAAGCAGCTAAATTGACAGTAAATCAGCAGCATTTGAAGCAGGCCTGGGACGTGTCCTCTGTAAGCACAAGGGAGGATTGGACAGAATGGATGCATCGCCTCTCGGTAGAGTTGATGAAGGAATCTCCTTCGCATGCCCTTCGGGCTTGCATGAGTCTTGTCGATATTCACCCTCCCCTGGCGAAAGAATTGTTCAATGCGGCCTTCATATCCTGCTGGACAGAGCTCTATGATCAGTATCAAGTAAATCCCGTTGAATTTGCGATTGATTCGCGCTAACAATTTTTCTCTTTTAAATAGGAAGGACTTGTGCGATCCATCGAATGCGCCATCACCTCCACTACCGCTCCATCTGAGCTCGTGCACCGATTGCTCAGCTTAGCTGAGTTCATGGAACATGAGGAGAAGCCACTCCCTATCGAACATCGCACTCTAGGAGAGTATGCCATGAGGTTCCATGCTTATGCGAAAGCTCTTCATTACAAGGAGCTCGAATTCTTTACCGAAACCTCCCCGAACATCATCGAAGCGCTAATTGGAATCAACACCAAGCTCCAGCAACACGATGCCGCCTGGGGTACTCTTATTATCGCGCGAGAGCAATACGATGTCAGCAAGCATGAAGAATGGTACGAGCGCCTGGGCAGATGGCAAGAGGCACTAAACGCATATGAAAAGAAAGCCCAAGAGGATCCAGATGCGCCGGACGTCCAGATCGGACGCATGAAATGTCTGCATGCTTTGGGTGAATGGGATCAACTTGCAACTCAAGTAGATGAGAATTGGTCGAACGCGAATCACGAGGATCGCCGTGAAATAGCCCCGATGGCGGCGGCGGCGGCATGGTCACTTCGCGAATGGGATTCGATGGATGATTACATCGCAGCCATGCGGGCCGACTCACCCGATAGAGCGTTCTACAAGGCTATTCTTTCTGTGCATCAAAACCAATTCCCGAAGGCTCTCAAGGAGATTGGTAAAGCAAGAGACTTACTCGAGCCGGAATTGACCTCCTTCGTAGGAGAAGGGTATGGCCGGTCTTACAAGTGAGTTGGGCTTGTGTCTTGAGTACGACGTATGCTGACATCGTCCAGCACTCTCGTCCGTGCACAGATGCTCTCAGAGCTGGAGGAAATCATTGTGTATAAACAGTATGCGGATCAAACCGATCGCCAGGCAGCAATGCGAAAAACTTGGATGAAGAGGTGTGTATTCGAAACAACTACGTCACTTGCACTCACCTTCTTCATAAGGCTACAAGGCTGTCAACCAGATGTCGAGACCTGGCAGCGGATTCTGCAAGTTCGAGCTCTCGTCCTCAACCCAGAAGATGATCCTGTTATGTGGATCAAATTCGCTAACCTTTGCCGCAAGTCAGAGCGCATGGCATTGGCGGAGAAGACAATCAATTCATTGCTCTCGCCAGAAAGGGTACGTACATGATAATGGGATATGCTACACCAACTTCATTATTCCTTGCCGTCAGTTACAGTATCTCCGAGATGAACAGCATATGAAAGCCCCTCCTAATGTTGTCTACGCGCAACTAAAATATATGTGGTCAACCGGCGCTCGTGAGGAGAGCCTCAACTTCTTGCGGCAATTCTCCACAAGCCTTGCAAGAGATTTGCAAATGGAATCTAAGGACCACTCACAAAGGTCGGGTGTTGGTAAACATAAGCTGGAGGAACTCTCGCGTCTTTTGGCTCGTTGTTACTTCAAACAAGGACACTGGCAAGTAGAGTTGAAGGACGACTGGGGTTCTGTAAGTGTCTTAGTGTCAGTCACACCTCTCACTCACCAGCTGGTCAGCGGAACGTCAAGGATATATTACATTCGTACCTCCTGGCAACTCACTACGATCCAAACTGGTACAAGGCCTGGCACACGTGGGCACTGGCTAACTTTGAGGTCGTTGGCCATCTAGAGAGTCAGAAAGAAAGCACGACCATTGACATCCCTGGAAGTGGGCTTGCTGCTCATATTGTGCAGGCGGTTCAAGGTCAGTTTATCCTTTTGTTTTAAATTCGGACTCCCGCTCACTATGAAATAGGGTTCTTCCGCTCGATTGGCCTCCGAAATGAGAATGCACTGCAGGATACACTTAGATTGCTCACGCTGTGGTTTAAGTTTGGTGCGCATGACGATGTCAGTCAGGCCATGGCCAGTGGCTTCTCTGTGGTTGAGGTTGATACTTGGCTAGAAGTGATTCCTCAGGTAAGGCAAATCAGTGTTTGGTTCATATTTCTTGCTGAAATACACCCTTAGATCATTGCCCGCATCCAAACCCCGAGCACTAACGTCCGGCGAAACATTAACAACCTTCTCACCGACGTTGGAAAGCATCACCCACAGGCTCTCATATATCCCTTGACTGTAGCTTCCAAGTCCTCAAGTATATCTCGAAAGAACGCAGCCCTGGCTATCATGGACAGAATGAGAGAACACAGCCCTGTTATCGTGGAGCAGGCGCTTGTCGTCAGTCATGAACTCATCCGCGTTGCCATTCTTTGGCACGAGATGTGGCATGAAGGTTTAGAAGAAGCTTCTCGTTTGTTCTTCAATGACAAGAATCCTGAGGGAATGATTGCGACTTTGGAGCCCCTCCATGAGATGCTCGAGGTTGTAAGTGCATTTATTCTTTGTTTGTCGGACATTGCTCATGATTGTGGGCCAGGGACCGACAACTGCTCGAGAGACATCATTCGCACAAACGTTTGGTCGTGACTTGCTCGAAGCTCGGGAGGCTTGTCGGCGATACCGTGCATTCGGCGAGATGTCAGAGCTGAACAAGGCTTGGGACATCTACTATGGAGTAAGTTATGAAAACGAGTGATCGCTTTTGTTTGTTTAGTTCTTCATTCGCTTTTAGGTCTTTAGGAAAGTGGAGAAGCAGCTGCCTCAACTGACCACGCTGGACTTACAATATGTGTCACCTCAACTTCTCAAAGCCCGTAATCTTGATCTGGCGATGCCAGGTACGCACCTTGTATTTACATTTTGGTAGCCGTACAGCTTATTCATCGGCGCATTCTAGGAACCTATCAGAGTGGCCGACCCGTTGTTCGCATCGCATCCTTCGCTACTAAGCTTACTGTCATAGCTTCCAAACAGCGGCCACGGCGATTATCCCTTAAGGGTAGTAATGGCCAAGATTATCAGTATGGTTTGAAAGGTACCAGGATGGCCTGCCCAACACTTCGACAATGCTGACTCTGTTGTGTATAGGGCACGAAGACTTACGTCAAGACGAACGTGTTATGCAGTTGTTCAGCCTTATCAATACTCTCCTGTCTGTTGATACCAATAGCTTCAAGCGGCGCTTACATATCCAGCGCTATTCCGTTATTCCATTGGCACCCAACGCTGGTCTCTTCGGCTGGGTAAAGGACAGTGATACATTGCATGTCCTCGTTCGCGACTATCGAGACTCGCGCAAAGTCCTTTTGAACATAGAGTATCGATTAATGCTTCAGGTATGTGTCATCATTCAATGGGTATGTCTCGCCTGTTAACAAATTTTAGATGGCACCGGACTACGAGAACTTAACGCTACTGCAAAAGGTTGAAGTATTTGAATATGCATTGGAAAATACCACTGGTCAGGATCTGTACCGGGTCCTGTGGCTGAAGAGCGCAAATTCAGAACACTGGCTTGAACGCCGTGCGACCTACACCCGCTCTCTGGCAGTGAACAGCATGGTTGGCCATATCCTCGGTCTTGGAGATCGCCATCCGTCCAACCTTCTACTGGAGCGCACGACCGGCAAAGTTGTTCATATTGACTTTGGTGATTGCTTCGAAGTTGCTATGCACCGCGAGAAATTCCCCGAGAAGATTCCATTCAGGCTTACTCGTATGCTCACGCATGCTATGGAGGTAATATGTCTGACATACTGCGGACGTTCTGAAGTTCACTGTTGCGTTGTAGATAAGTGGGATTGAAGGAAGTTTCCGGCACACATGCGAAATCACTATGTCTGTGCTGCGTGCAAATAAGGAGTCCCTGATGGCGGTCTTAGAGGCTTTCGTTTATGATCCATTGATTAATTGGCGGCTCATGCAAGCTGACGTTGATTCACGCCGACCAGAAGGTGTGTCTCACTTTGTTACTAGATGACTTGGCTCACATAAGTAGCAGATGGCGAATCTGATCCTGTTCGTGCTGCTGAACTTGCTAAGGTTTCGGGATATCCCCAAGGTCCAACTCGCAAGCTGCGCGCTGATGAGAACGATATTTTCAATGGTATATATCTAGCCTACGTACTTGAAGTGAGATACTAACGCCCTCCCAGAGGTTGTCGGAGGACCTGGAGCGAGGCAAGAAGTTCGGAACGAGCGGGCTTTACTCGTCTACAACCGTGTCCAGCACAAGCTCACAGGTTCGCACGCTTCCGCGCATATGACCCTTTCGTTACTGATGAGTTTTCTTTCTCATTAACAGGGCGCGATTTCAATCCTGATATCGTCCTTCCTGTCCCTGCTCAAGTGGATAAACTTATCTTGCAGGCTACGTCACTGGAGAACCTCTGTCAATGCTTTTCTGGATGGTAAGACGAGCTTTCTATCCTAATTGTATTGAGCTCACCCATTTGTCATAGGTGTGCATTTTGGTAGTTGCTATGACATTTGACTGCTGTCTCTTTGATCTACAATATGTTCATCAACATTTTTGTATCATGTACAATACATCTACATATTTGCTCTATAACGTTTCCTTGAACATCGCCTTGCAAGATTGCCGACGCCGGCAGAAGCCGATCTATGACACACTGAACGAAACTTTGCTGTGTGGAATTTACTGAACCGACGTTCATTATTTTGCCTTCTCGCTTGCTTCTGCTTTCATCATCCCTACAACATTGCACTGCACTATTATGCCAAGGGGAATACCCAACGCGAAGAAAGATGACTCGGGCATGCGCTACACATCCATGCATGTGCCCCTGGCGTATGTAGGTTCCGTGATTGCATTTCCGATTATTGACCCTGGCATGCAGGCCGAACCCCAAGCACATGAGCTCTTCTTACTTGAAATCAGATGCACAGAGCATTTGGGCGCGTAATGCTTCACGAAAGAAAGAGTTAGCAGCAGAAGAAATCGCGCCATTACCAGAACAGAGGTGGGCATTTCCATGATTGGGCTATCATTCGTATGGTATGGTAAACGCTGAGCTGCCCAGAATAGGCGTGGCTCCCACATTATCGTCATCCACCCTGGGTCGCGCTTTCTGAAAATTGGAAGGGCGTCAGATGTCAGTCCCATGTCCATTCCAAATGTCATTGCGCGCAAACACAAGCCACCGACGCCGCTTCCGACCTACGTTGAGGGTATCTCGCGCCCAAGGAAAGGGCAATCCCCACAGTTATCCTCTACGAGCTCTAACGGAGACGAGTACGCAGTCAATATCATTTCAGATGATCCTGTAGGTACATTCTCTTTTCATCATGCATAGTGTCCTGAAGGGCTCATATAGTTTGATGCTAAAATTGCGTCGATCACTATTTCTCTTCGCGAGCGTATGAGGTTTTACAAACTTCGCGTCACACCCAATGCAACCAGCATTGCTTCAACCTTTAATGAACAATTTAAACCAGAAATCATACCTGAGATTAATGACCCGTTCCTTGTGGACTGGATTCAGGATCCCCTGGAAGATTCAGAAATTCTAATCGGAGAACGAGTATGCGTTCTAGTTCAGTTCTAAGGGTCCTTCTCTCAGCCTTTCATTTTAGGCACTCCGGCTGTCCAATCCCCAACTCTTGAATTATTCAGTGAGGTGGCCGATCCATGGAAAAAACCTCAATACCAGGGATTATCCATCGCATCAAATGATACTGGATGACATTGAGACTATTATCAGCACCGTACTAAGAGAAAGATTGGACATAAAGCGGCCTGACTACAAGGTTTGCTGTCCCCTGCTCCTTTTATAATTGGTGTCAAACAATACCACTAGGACTATTCTGTTGTCCTTGTGATCCCAGACTTCTATGATCGGGCTTACGTCCGCGAATTCGTCAATATTATCTTAGTTTCATTAGGCTTCAAGCAGATCTGCGTGCAGCAGGTGAGTCACACATATGCATGTATGCTGATAACGACAGTTTCTGACGGGAAGACAGGAGTCTTTGGCGGCAACCTACGGCGCAGGAATCAGTAGCGCATGTGTTGTCGATATCGGTGCTGTCACCTCTAGTATAGCATGCGTAGACGAAGGGCTGGTTATCTCTGAATCTAGGTAAGATACACATTTTGACTTTTGACACAGAGCTTACCACTGATCCTTTCCAATAGAATTACACTCAATATGGGTGGGGACGATATCACGGAATTCTTATATGTTCTCTTGGAGCGCATAAGTTTTCCTTACCGCGATATCAATCTTGCGCAATGGTATGATTGGACCGTCATGGAAGATTTGAAAGCGCGATTATGCACACTAGCGGAGGTAGGCCATTCTCAGGCGATGACTCTTCTCATGCTTAGGGTGTTGTAGGGTGACGTTGCCCTCAATTTGTACGACTTTGTGGTGCGCAAACCTGGTAAACCAACGGAAAAGTATGGTTTGCGGGCATATGACGAGATAATCCTAGCGCCAATGGTGCGTTTCGCCGACTATAGCCTTCATCAATTTGACCACCGCCTGTCACATAGTGCATATTCGAGCCCCGTGTGATTGAGTTCGACAGGAAGCATATTGGTCTACGCTCCATACCCCATCTGGACGTCACCGAAGAGATTATAGACCATCCGACTGACCATGTGGTATGTATTCCTTTATCTATGATAGGACTCATTTACATCATGCCATCAGACCCAAGCGATGATCATCTCGACGCAACATCTACTTCCACCGCCTTCTACGGCTCCGACGGATGTTCGTCACTCTCCAGTCCCTGTCATCAGTCAGCCACAGGATGGTACGTACAGTTATATTTCTTAACATAGCTTTTATTTACAAACCGAGGAAGAGACGGCTCCTGTCACAGAGAATGACGGGAAACAAGAACAGCAAGAAATATCTCTGCCATCAACCGCTCATGCGACACCACCTCCGACTGTAGAATCCTCGGCACAATCCACCACAGGAGCACCAGGGGCTGTGTCTGGTGACGCACTGATGGACGTAATTGACGTAGAGGGTGATGGAAAACCATCTTCTATGCCTATACCTCCTCAGCCACAACAACCTCAACAGCCTTCTGCACCAGTGGTGTCTAGTTACGGTGGTTTGGGTATTGATGTCTGTTTTGAAGCAAGTAAACTTCCTCTCGATGTTGCCATCTTCAACAGTGCTCGGGCATCTGGGGGCGATGATAAAATTCGCAAGCACCTTCAGGCCGTTCTTGTCATCGGTGGAAGCGCCCTGATACCTGGAATGGCTCATGCATTGGAGAGCAGGTGAGTTGTGGAAGTTACTCGTGCATCCGGTACATTGAACCGTTTGCAACAAGGTTACAGGCAATTGCCACTCCATTGGTCCCAAGCATGGACAAGGTGCAGATAATCCCCCCTCCAAAAGAAGTCGACCCCCGTGTGCTGGCTTGGAAAGGTGCCGCAGTACTTGGTAAGATGGACTCTGTCGCAGATCTCTGGTTAACGCCTATGGATTGGGTATGTGCTCGCTTGCCACATCAATGTTTTGGTCTCACATTACTGTTCAGGATATTCTAGGTATGCGCGGGCTGAGAGAACGTTGTTTCTTTGTATAGTCTTATGAGTATAGTTGCTGGACTACGATTGCAACAAGTCCATGTGGTCGTGGTGTAGGTCACTACTGTTTGAAAATACGCTAATGCAGATATAACAGGCATTGTACGCCGTCAGATCAATTTTGAAAAGCAAAAAGTCGATAATTATGTCTCGGCGAATTTTCGACGTGAGCTATGTGATGGAGTCGTAAACAATGCGTTTTTTTCCTCGAGCTTCTTCTGTGGCACCCACTATTTCTGTGGGCGGCTGTTTGCGCCTGACTCATTGTCAGTCTCCAACTTGGGTGGCGGTCGTTCAAATTTCCATGAGTGTCATACTTCAAGTCTTGTTTTGATGTTTACGGTTCCACCTGTGTGCATGTTTGCTCGTGATTTAGCGAGAGTAGTCATCTAATGACATCCAAATTCTAATTATAATACGTTTTAGGAAATCTCAAGTGAAATGTGAAGTACGTTTTACCCCGGGCCAGTCAATGAGTAAGCTGGATGGAGTAACATTTCCTGAGTCAGCCTCCTTCCAGACCATGCCGCGATTTGCGTTATCAGCAGCTTTGTTTGGGGTGAATGGGAACGAGAAGTCGGGACGCGGAACGTTATCTAGAGTGTAAAATAGAGCACTTCTGAACATGGGACAACCCACGGACTCATGCCAGCTGCCGCAAGCGCGATGTAATCGGGCAGAATCATCATTTGAGAATGCAAGTGTTGCATAAGGTATGTCCGCAACGTCGTGGGTTCAACCTTTACGGGCATACCCTATGCAGTCAATCAAGTATTAGTATTGTCCATTTGCAACTGCATAATTATGACTCACATAATTATCAAAACATCTTTCCAAAGACCATGTATATTAAGTTTGGCACTCTGAGTTGCAGTTTGTGGCACTTACGAAGGGCATGTAAAAAGTTCTTTCAGTTGCCGTATAATTCTTCTCACTCTCCGTTCTTTGTACTCTTCGAGCAATGAGGCGGCTTCTCCGAGTTTCTCCCTTTGAAATTGGTAGCTGCGAGCTGTCATTCTAGCCTCCCAGACTTCAACTGAGACTCTTCCTCTTTTAGGATTATGTAATTCTCCCTGAAACTCTCAGATTATCAGATACGCCATGTTCCAGTGTTTTCGGAGACGGAAGGTGATGATTGACCGAGATAAATCTCAGGGGCCTTTCCCGAGGATGTCCAGCGGACCGGCTCTGCGCAGCGCCTGCGGTGATTAAACCACTGTAGTTGCTCTGCATCCCCGCTCATTGTTGCAATCCATCAATTTCGTTTACCTCCAGTGTGTTGCGGCAGCCCAGCCGTATGCTCGTGGGGTAAGTAGCATGTCAATTTTAGGTTAGCCAGTACTTTATCCACGGTATCGAGTTGGTCCTTTTTCCATTCCGCTGAGCGTCTGACCCCTCGCTATCATATTCTTTGCCGTCCGCCTGGTCACCGGTCCATGAGGTAGGCTCTGCTCACTGCTACGGCGGGATCGAGTTCCAGCAACCCGTTTTAGGAAGGTATTGTGGTTCGAGTTACCCGGTCCCATTTGCCACCATTCTATCGTAATAACTTTGCAGTGGAACAGTGCACAACTAGTAAGGCCTCTTTTCCCTTACACTTATGAATCGTTGGTCCTATCGCCGTTCCCTCCTTGATAAAGCGGCTCTGTCGAGATATGCATCGAGTGGTTCGTGGATTGTGGCACCATTACATCACTTCTTCGGCTATTAACCATTCTCTCCCCAATCTAGAAAGCTCGTGACCACACGGTCAGCATGAGGTGTTCATCAACGTACATTCCCTGATCCTTGTGCCCGGGTGACGCCTGAAGACGCCCGTTCGATTCATTACAGTTCAATCCGGTTGAAATTGAACCCTATTGTAAGGGAAGTTTGGACAGATCATGCTTTGTGGCCACCTTCTGCTGGCCGTTGTTTTCGCTGTTACCAATTGTGGTTCAATGATGGGTGAGGAACCTCGAAAAACTTTTGTGCTTGCTTCGGACAGCTCAATCAATCCCCAAAGTGACATCCTTCGGGAGGCGGCCGTGTGTCAGAAGTGGCACGTTATTCGTTTATCGCACGGTTCCGTTCGGTAGAAATTCCTCGTTTGCTATTCTATGGACTTGCCCGCCTCGTTTGCCACTGTACCGAAGTGGGCCGCATGCCACATCCCCAGGATCGCTGCAGTCCATTGGATTTACAGGACCGAGAAGCATGTGGTGCAGTTCGTTCTCTGTGACTTCTCCCGACTTATCCGACATGAAACGCCTTACACAACTTTGTACCGGGAGCAATCATCGGGTTTTCAACACTATAGGCGCACTAACTAATTTGGGAGCTTTCTCCTCGTCTTTTTGCCCCGTGCTTCTTACTCTTTGCTTAGAATCTTGTCCTGTTGGTTGTGCACGGATTGATCAAGCTACCCCGTTGTTCCGATTGTGGATTATTCAAGACCTTCAATCTGGAACAACTTTGACACTTCCAGTGACTGCTCCAAATGCTTACTTTTCCGTATTTCTCAAGATATGTGATCAGTCAGTAAGAGTCAGCAATGATATCATTTCGCGCTACTACACGCTGACTTCGGAACTACCAACCTCTCATGCGCACCCCGATGGCGATAATCGTCCTCAGGTACGGCTCAGCCGCGTCTATCAGATGCTTATCACCTTCTTAGCGGCCTTAAGCAAGTAGAAATCCTGCACAGGCTCGGGGCTGCTCGGGGGGCTAATCAACCGGCCGATATCGATGGGTCAGATATTTCCAACCTGAGAGAGGTAACTGAGTAATTAGCCGATGTCGTGCCTTGCATCAAGTAGTGGTAGTAATCTGCTTGAAAGCTGAAACTTCAATGGTTCCGCTACGTACGTCGCCCGCAATGTGAATATTGCATTGACAATGATTAAAGCATTGGAAGTAAACTCAAGTGCTCGGCACTCGATAATGGGACTCCTATAGTGGAGGGTTGGTACTGTGGTAAACTGCAGGTGCCCAGATTGGAACGTCGAACGGCCGGAACAGCCTAATGCGGATTGGCCGGCGGGAGTTCTTTGAAATATGCTCCTTTGGATATCTAATCACCAACGCACACTGTGGCGTCTGTCACCCGTTTTAACCGAATGTTGTCCCGTCCGATTGGTAATGCCGCATCCAATCAGTATGGTGAAACCATGCCGCATTATGCTCAGCTTGTCAAATACAGTGATTCTGAATGCAAGGTCGTTTATTAAAGGCTGTTCAGCAATGACATGTCCTCCCACAGAAACGATGATACACCTATT
Source organism: Rhizopogon salebrosus TDB-379 (assembly GCA_029603245.1). Lineage (NCBI taxonomy): Eukaryota > Fungi > Basidiomycota > Agaricomycetes > Boletales > Rhizopogonaceae > Rhizopogon > Rhizopogon salebrosus. Next base: position 75,849 of record MU837159.1, read on the forward strand.
GATATAGTGGCTTCAAGTACATATGGCATGGTGGACTTTGGTCGCATAGTGGACCACTGCCATTCTAGTTGTGACAAGACTTAAAGTTGAAGCCGCGAACGGCTCTATGATAACACTCAACACAGACATTAGTTGGCGATGACTGCCTCCCAACCGGCAGTATTCAGTGTTTAACATTGCTTGCAAAGGGTGATCACGGTGGCGACTTGGCGATCGCATCACGATGAGTCCGAAATGCTCACTGCCACAATATTGCACTATCGTCGGGGCTGGGTTCCATCGCTTGTAGGTTGGGAGGAAAATATGAAGATTGAATGTTTGGTACGTACTATAGGTAATGGTAGCATATGACATCCTGTGCATCGGCTCATCACTTTGTGCTTGCTTGTGACAAACATTTTCCCGCCAAAAAGTGTGACCGGTGTGACACCAGGATCATCAAATGATTCGGCAACAATATTGGACGGCTGAAAGGGGAAAGAGAACCCGCCCAAAACGCAATATTACTCTTTGGGGGCGCTGGGGTGGAAAGAAGATCAAAGTTTGAGGATGATGATCGCGGGGCCGAAGGTATCGTAAGCAACCTATTGGGCGTGATGGTGGGGGGAAATCTTGCCTTGGAGGCGGTAGTTCGGTGGGTGCGGCGGGCATGTGTGAACTTCCGTGCTGGACGCTGGTGCTGAATGGGTTTTGTGGCGAGCGGTTTTCAGGTGGATGGCCGGAAGGCATGTATGTCGGCAATATCGGGCGGCCCGCGGGAGGAGCCTTCGGACAGCAAAAATGATATATGGCGAAAGAGAAATGAATCTATTCGGCGTATTTTGAAGGCGATTGGCGCGTTATTACCAAATGAAGAAATAACGTTCCAATAAGAGGGTGTTGGGAATTTGAAATTGGAAGCAGAGCTGAGAATTGTTGGGGGGTGGACTGTCGATAGAATTGAGGGAAGCCCACTCTTGAGAGTCACGGGTTGTAGGTCATGTAGATCTCAGATCTGGAGACATTTGGATCGGCTGAGGGGAAGACAACGATCAGCGCTGTCGAGACGCAGAACACAGCGTGCTCGTCTGCTTGGAGACACAGTGTCTGACACTTGCACTCACCCTGTTCAAGCTTTACCTTTGCGGATAGTACGCCCGTTGACTCAGCTCACTCCGGTGCTTGCAGCACGCTTTGATTGCTCAGCCGCATTTCATGTTACGGTTTCTCTCTAACTGCGCGCGCGCTTTGTCACGTATGTTGCTCCCACTTGGCTTCCCGTAACGTATATTAACTCTCCACCCAATCGGTCAATGTGACAAAATCATTCCATCACTCGATCTCCCTCGAATCCTCAACTTGTCCATTCCGCAAGCCTTCTTTTTCTAAGTCGGCTCACATACACACCCCGGCTAGATTCAGTCTTCTTCAGGTTCGCATCCCATGCAGGCACCACTTCTCCTCCAACCACCACCTCTTCTTGCAATTGCCCAGCAAAACCTAACGCGTCCTCGCGTTTCTCAGCACTTCTTATTCGACGACCTATCCAGTCTCATAGACCTCCCTCAACCTATGACCGTGGAGAACGACCATGACTACTCTCCCCAATCGGGAACAAACTACACCTACGCACCTCGACCACAATTCGATGATGCCCATTCAGCCCTTGATCATAACTTGTATGACGCATCGTCATCATCTTCTCAAACCCCTCAGCCATTTGATTCACTTCCAAATTTTTCCCAATCTTCCAATTACACCCTCGTGTCCCATGCACGCAATTCAGATGGTACTTCACCAAACAATTCAGACACTCGTTATGTGTCCGGTTCACCTTCCCCCGTTGATGAACATCCTACTGCTTCATTTCCTCAGCCTTACAGTGCACCCCATCATCAAGATCATTTTCCTTCATCGGCAACTTCCTATCCCCCTCCAGATATGGGACGTTATCCAATTTCGTCGAACCTTAGCACCCGTGGAACCGATAAATACGCTCATGCCCTGCTGGACCAACGCCGCATGTCCGAACCAGCCATGTTTGGCAGCGCATTGGGCGGTTACTCCACAAGTTCTTCAACCGATCTAGTCTCTGCACGATATCAACAACTGCAGCACCAATACACTTCCTCATACACATCGCCCCGGTTATACGGGAGTTATACCCCGTCTCTGCAGCGTACAGTGAGCTCAGGCTCTGTGCGCGATCATTTGTCAGGATCGCCGTGGAGGGACCAAGATCAGATTCCATTGCACTCTTACGACTCTGTTGAACTAGAAGAGCCTATTTCACCTCTTAATCCTAATTTCTCCGGCGGCGAGGGCTCCCCAACAATGGGTTTTCTTGGTATGCCCTACGGGTCCCTCTCGGATGACTACGGTCCATCCCCACCTGGTACGGGCACATCCACATCGTCCAACGCGCCAGGCGTCCGGCGGTTCGTCGACGCTTCAGGCTCAAATACTGATAATAAACAATACTCGTTCGTGGCGCTGCCCGGAAACGCTGTCAAGAAGCGTCCAAGGCGGCGATACGACGAGATTGAACGGCTATATCAGTGTTCATGGCCTGCCTGCACTAAGGCATACGGCACCCTGAACCACTTAAATGCCCACGTCACCATGCAGAAACACGGTCTCAAGCGTAGTCCAAATGGTGAGTCGTCGCGCTTGAGTTTTACTTTGCCCTCGTGTACTCGGATCTCATGCCTTCTGCATTAATTTTATTTCTTCAAGTATCAGTGCTGACTATGTATATTGCAGAGTTTAAAGAGCTTCGTAAACAATGGCGTAAAAGCAAAAAGGAGGAGGCTGATGCCCGTGCTGCGGTGATGACAAGGTCAAGTCATCACCCTTATCTGCAGCGCCACGACTCGTATCCCGAGATGGAATATCGGCTTCGCTCACACTCACAAGGTGCCCATGCTGAGCAGTTCACTCCTCCAGCCGGCTCTCCAGAAGACATGCATGAGATTGATATGCAGGACGTTTACGAACGCCGGCAGCAGCGTTTTAATGGCCTCTTCCCTCCTGCTAGTCGCACTAGTAGCCCCGCATACACCACAATCCATCAACCAACCATGTCTTCGCCGCACTCGACCATGAACCGTATTTCAAGCAACAACACTCTTCTGCCAAGTTATGAACATCCCGGAGGTACTGCAGACCTTGATGTTTATGCCTCATATGGCGTGTATGGCACCAACCGTCCTGGTTCTGGGCATGGAAGCATGGGGAGCTTTGACGGAAAGCGGCGGAGTGGCCTATACGATGATAAACAGTCCTGAGAGATTTCCTTTCGCCGCTGCGAGTCACTCGCCTGCCTGTTCCTTTCCGATGTCTCTTCCGCTTGGCGTTTCACGATATCTTTGGCAGTCCTTGGTGCTCGTGCCTTTCATGTCATGCACCACTGATTCCATCTTTATATTGTTGATGATATTAACTACTATCTTACGCAGTATATACATAGTTTCTACTCAGGTTCCTATGCTTTCATATTTTATTCATTCAATACCTCCTCACAGGAGACCTTAGCTCAATAATTGTGGAGCTGTACTTTACGAAGCATACCTCGCTATTCTAGCAATATTTACTTCAGTACATGTATAGGAACGAAACAAATAGATTGTTAAACTTTCTCTGGGTGTCTTCCTCGAAGAGAAGTTTGTATGAGCTTCTGTATGGTACTTCGGAAGGGGTTAATTATGGCTACTCGCTGCCAGACATCATCATATATTTCCTTAAAGTCGCAACTGGCAAGGTCAACGCCAGAGTTGCTCTGAATATGCCCCACCAAGATAGTGGCTATGAATGTCTGGCGATTAATTCAGTTGGAAGTAAGTTATATTCATAAGGTTGAGCAAGTACATAAACTTGCTAAAAACATGTTCCGAGCCCGTGGGAAGTGACGTAAATACATGCCGCACTCATCGTGATCACAGATTATCGATTAAGTTCAACACGCCGCAAAGATGCATCCGAAGTAAGCTTGTTTTTGTGCAACTGCAAAGGCGATATAATCTCGCTTGTCTCACAGTGCAGCGCCATTTTGGTGGCACGAGGTCAATGACAGCCGATAGAAATCCACTGGCAGGAAACTGCTCCAAATGAACCGGTGCCACTCATGCCGTGCACCCCAAAGACTGTTGCTGCGACGACGCCGCACATGAGTGGCCGTGCCCAGTTGCGCCCACAATTTGCACAGAACCTTGTCATGCGGTGGTAACTACTCCCGCTCCACACTCGAGGCTGACAATTGATCTGTTGTACAGCGTTCTAATGCCGAGAAAAAATACCAACCCGTCATGCACATTTTTATACATCTTCTACCTATCAGTTCATCTTCTGCCTGAACCTTCATAGTTTCCTCGGAATCCAAGGTGAACCTTTTAAATAGTTTGGGTTCACATTGTGAATTGTGTACATATCACTGTATCCTTTTGCAGAAAGACCGGACCTTCCGGTAATTATCAGAACTGTTCTTCGGAATAGGCTGGGCTCTGATGTACGTTATTTCACCCAAACGTGCGCAAACCACACGCAATTTCTTCACGTTATCAATTGTGCTACTTCAAGGTATTCACGGCCAATCCCATCTGGAGTACGCACATGACCGGGCTTTTCACCGCTATGATTACAGAGCTATCGGATAGAACCACCCACATGGATAACTTGCAAACTGTCCAATCGAACTCGAGCCTCGATCAAGATGCTATGACGATAAAGCTCCGAGATCCCTGTTGTATAGGGTCGCAAAGCTTCAGCCGACTCGACTCTCGCACTTGGACCAGTAAGAATGTCGGCATCCACATGGTCAGCTGCGTGTAGGCAATGCACCCACATGGTCACTGTGATGGCGCATCATGTCGATATGATGGCGGCTCACCCTCCGCATTGCCGGTTGCTTTGAACACCGAACATACTATGACCCTGCACATTGTTAACGACATTGGTGTCAGTGGGATCAATTTTACGACTTCCGAATGCTACGTACAGATTACTCATACCGCGGGTACCGCATCAGTCAGTTTTAGTGAGCCATGCTCGGAGATGCGGCTAGTGCTGACGTTGGGCTCAAGCATAAACCGTCGGGTCACTATCTCGGCGCCAGCGGAGTCCAGTTGCTGACCTAAAACAAACGTGCTTCAAGCTATGATGTAAGTGCTCTAGCTGTGTGGCGGGGGAATGAGGCCCTGATTCAATTACAATGTACATAAAGACTCACAATTGTTTTCAACGACCGATGAGGAAATATCAATGTGCAAACGTCATAATTTCGAGAAACTTCGCAATGATCTGATTGGTTGAGCTGACCAGGCAAACGAATGAATCGTGGGCCCCTTTCACATTCCAGATCTGGTAGAAGGCCTCCTCTTGCGTGGAAGGTGTCTTTGTATGGTCGTCACGTGTTTCGGGAAGGCGATTATCTTGCTTCTATCAGTTCTTAAGGTTGAAGAAGCCAAATATTAATTATGCGTTTCACCACCCATGTATTTTTGTTTGACCTTCGAACGCGGACGACCGTTTAACTCTACCACTTCGGTCGATCGGAAGTCCGTCTAAACCGTGGGGCAGACGAGATCGCATCGTGAAGCTGAGTTTCAGAACAACTTATGTACGCCAGAGTGGCCCAAACACCCACCGCTGATTAGAAATGACGGAACACTTTTGTCACATACCGATTGGACATGTCGCGTCGTGGTGAATGAGTCAATTGTCGGGAAGCCATTTTCGTAGACAAACTAAACATACCAGAAAGGTAGGATCAATACCTTTGGAAATGTAATATATCTGCGCAGTAATATCAGCATTGTCAGAATGACCAAAATAACTCACTGGGAATCCTTCTAAATGGTCGTGCTTTCTTTTAGAGCGGGGAAATATATGTAGGGAAACGTCAAGTGAACATAACTGCAGCTCGAGGCATAGGATTACGGAACAAGCGGAGCCGCAGCGTTTGAGCTGTCTAGGTAGCAACTTGAACAAGAAAGAGAGATGCCATTATCAGCTTAGTTCCTGTTAGTACTGCGGAGACGGCAATAATAGACAACCTTGATTGAATTTCGTTTTAATGTGTTACAACATGTTGCCCTGGACTCAGGACGAAAGATAGCGTTTAACGATCGTTCCTGGCTACGCTCAGTGATCTTTGTCTAAAGGTTTGGCGATCTGCTACGATTGACAGGATGGGGGGGAAGGTTTTTCAATGGCTTGATCCATTAGTAAGTGTGCGAGTCCTGTATCTCTCATCGCATCCCCATAAAAAAGGGGTAAGAAGGCTACTGGCAGGGATCCCAACCAAATTTCCTGCGCGAGTCAGAAATGAAGCACATAGTGTTTACGAGACTGCAGGATTCCAGAGCCAGTACCATGTTCCACTCCGGGTAGGCCCGGGCAACCCCGCTGTGACATACAAGTCAACCCCTCCCTTGAATCACTGCAATGATAATACTTGTGACATCACCGCAGTTGTTGCAGCTGAGCGGAGCGGAATGAACCGAGTCTTCAGCGCTCAGTGATGACTGCGCTCTGACTCACGCGTTTAAACTGAAGTTCTCTAACGGCAGCCATTCCATCATTCGGCAATGATCGTGCTCTCCGATTTACCTGTTGAAGTTATCCTCGATAACTTATTGCCTTGGCTTGCGATTCCAGATCTCATTCATCTTGGACAAACAAGTCACTTCTTTGCGATATTGTGCAATGATGACACGTTCTGGAAGAGAAAGTTGCAGGAGGATTTCAATTTTACAGACGAGAGGACCGCTCGAATTACCGGATGGAAGCTGATCTATAGAGGCTTGAGTAACCCAAAGACTTATGTATGGGGGTAAGCACTATTTTCCATCACTCTCCCGCATAGCCGATTCACTTCATGCAGTGAGGCTTCGAAGGGAAGATTAGGGTTGAAGACGAACAAAGATGTCCCATACCCGGCTGAGCTAAAGATCGGATCAGGCGCGCGTATTGTCAATATTTCAGCTGCTGGAATGTATGTCATCTTTTTCGTGGTTCTGGAAGAACTATTCATGTGATTTCACAAGGGCATTTTTTGCTCTGGACTCTGCTGGCAGCGTATACGTTTGGGGTGAGTCCTCTAATATCTCCATGTACAAGAACTAATGTCGTATTCAGGAACTTTGGACGGCACCTCGTATGCTCTAGACCAAGATGGGTACTCTGAGCCGGCAAAACCAGCTAAGATTCCATTAAAGCTTGATATGCCATCTCCTACGCGAAGCATTAGGTTGGACTATTCTCGTGCATCGAGTAACGGACTTGCTCACATTTGTTAGCTGTGGACGGTTGCATGCTACTACGCTGGACGATCAGTGTCGCATTTGGACTTTTTTAAGTTGGGGTCGCCCGTTCAGGCTCGACAGCCTTGCGCTTGACGCGACTTCGCACGATTCTACTCCCGCGCAGATTCAGTCTGGCTGGCACTTCTCATCAGTCCTCACCAAATCTGGTGATGTATATGTCTGGTGGCCATTCAGTGCGCCACTGAAGGATGCTATCAATGCGCAGAATGCGACTATGGATGCCGCGGGCCTGAAAGCGTACGCTACAGAGGACGGCGTTATCCCTTGTTCGACATGGGAGCTTCAACAAGAACCCACGATGTTGCCTCCGTTGCCTCAATTGCCACAGCTGTCATCATCCTCAGCGGAACCTGCGAGGCTTGTTAAGATCGCAGCTTTGGAGACTCAGCTCATCGGATTGACCAATCATGGTCATGTTCTCAAGGTTTCCGTTGGAAGCGCTCTTCGGCCAGGCAGGTGGGAATATGTAGGTCGATGTCCTATGTATAGAATAAGAATAAGTCGACGTCTAACGCATCTTTAGCTTCCCAATTTCTCTGAAGCTCAGAAGATTCGACAGCACCCCGCGTATATTTCTTCCCAGCTGAAACCGCCACCGAGTTTGCGGATATCTCATGTAATGATTTCGTCAGATTTCGAACATTCTGTCATAACTGAACATCTTTCAGATCTCGGCACAATTTCAAACATTTGTTGCCTATTCTCCTGGTTCCAGTTCTGTAGTTCTTTTGGGTTCTCACGAAACAAACACCGACTCTCAACCTTTAATTTTCCCCTCACTTCAAAACAGCGATGTTATTTCCGTTGTTCTAGGAGATTATCATTACGGTGCTCTTACATCGACTGGAAAGCTTCTCACATGGGGTGCTTATTCTCGAGGGGCACTCGGCCTAGGTGACCCAGGGCATATTCCACCCGGTCAGCCAGGAGGCTACGCAACTGAGGAACGGCGAAGAGCTGCCGTCGCCAATGGCGGTCCATTTCCGCCGAATGTATCCGAGCCCGCGGAAGTCAGCTTTGACCACGGGAAAGCACGGAGGGAGAAGATGTATTGTTTCGCTGTAACAGCTGCAGGATGGCACATGGGAGCTCTCGTAATTGATTTACAGGTGAGCTTTTGGCTGATTTTAAGTTTACTCCTTTCGAGGCCGTCCGCTGACCAGCGTCCTGATAAAAATAGCCAGACAGGAATGATCAGATAGATAACGACGAAGACGAAAGCCTTCCCATGCCTGGGCGGTTTCCCCAGCGTCGCGGACCCCACGAGGCCTCGCACGACTATCCTCGGGATCCGGGTCAGTGGGGTCTACCCTTTAGAATCGGATTTGCGGGAAGGGGCGCCCTCCGAGGTGGACATCTAGGCCGGGGCCGGGGCCGGGGCCGTGGGTTGACTTTATGAAGCTGGGTTTTGTAAGAATAGACGGATCACAAGCCTAGTTGTGGGTGTACGACCGTAACGTGTAAATCCCATTCTACTCCTTGATTTTGATGTCATCACGATACTCCAGATTCGAAACTTCATAAGCATGGACTTCATACTTCGGGTGAGTAAGAGAAGGCAAGTTGCTGATTTTTCCCTCAACTGACAAGCATCAAACCCATTTTTATTCTTTCGATCCTCCATCCTCATGGTAAAGTGACAAACACTGTGAGAAATATTTTGTGTACCCACCATCGTGAACCGATGTTCATATCCATGACGGAGTCCCGAGCTGGTATTAATCCAGATGAAATTATGAGACACTCGATCAACATGTCATCTCCAATTATTTTCTACGATATCCCATCCACCCTTTCGGCAAATGCATGGTCTCCCAACACATGGAAGACCCGGTATGTACTTCGTGTAATGATCTGAGCAGTCACTTACCTTAAACATGACAGATATGCCTTGAACATCAAGGGTGTTCCATACAAGACTGTGTGGGTTGAGTACCCTGACATTGAAGCTCTCGCAAAGAAAATCGGGGCTCCTCCCACAGGCGCCAAGGATGATGGTAGCCCATCATACACCCTCCCCATCATCAACGACCCAAACACAGGGAAGGTTGTATCTGACTCTTTCCTTATCGCCGAATACCTCGACGCAACCTACCCCGCCGGAAACACCCTATTCCCTCCTGGCACAAAGGCTTTGATCGAGGCATTCGAAGCAGGTGTCGTAGGAGGGATAGGAAGCATTCTCCCCCTACAGCTCGCTCTCAGCTGCTACATCTTGAACCCTTCCAGCGAGAAGTACTTCAGAGAAACTAGAGAAGCGAAGTTTGGCAAGAAAATTGAGGAGTTTTCACCCGCCGGCACGCATCGGGACGCTGACTGGGCAAAGGGCAAGGAGGGCCTTGCTGCAGTAGATGGTTGGCTCTCAAAGAATGGGGGAGGGAAGTTCGTCATGGGAAACACTGTCTCGTACGCAGATGGTATCCTCGGGGGCTGGCTCACTTGGGTCAAGATCATGAATAAAGGTAGCGCTGCAGGGAAAGATTTCGCCGCATGGCACGGAGGAAGGTGGGGCACTTACCTTACCAACTTGCAGCCTTTCGCAGCAGTTTTGTAGATTACATAACTTGAAGTAAAAGCGTACTCGCGCCGATCGCGTTGGCACAGTTTAACCTTGTGCTTTGATAAAAGTTTAAACTGGAACCGTACATATATCCCTGTGTGACGTTTCGCTCGGTTGTTTATCGGATTATTGTAATGAAACCAAGAGTTCCGATCGACATCATCACATAGCTTGTAATTATGGGTGGCCACGCGGGGACTGTTGCGTTCAATCAAACCGTACACCATGTGTAGATGGAATGAACCATCTGCCTGCGGAAGACTACCATTCACTAACTAATGCAACACGTAAGTGGTTGCATGGTAAACTCTATGATTACAGAATTAAATGTTAAGGAAATGAGAAACGTGAGGAAACATGACCAAAAAAAGGTAAAAGCAAGGGCCTGGCCGGGAATTGAACCCGGGACCTCCTCGAAATCGTCGGAACCCTAACAAGGAATCATACTACTAGACCACCAGGCCGATGGAAGGAAGAGAAATCGGTGCGTGAAAAGCAGCGACATGAAAAAAATCAAATTGGGACGATTGTGTATCTACTTATGTGACAGAGCCAGGTAAATTGGACTTGAAAATGTTCTGGAAAGAAGCGGGGCCACAACGCCAGCGCGGTACCCAGTGATATGTATAGGAACTCAAAGAGTGCGAGGCGGGTATGTAACTAATTGAACTTGAAAATGTTTCGGAGAGGTATGCTAAGACGTTTCTTGGGCGAGCCACTCTCTACTCCAGTCCTGAGATCTTTCTTGTTCATCGTGGACCATGGATCGCGAATATGGGCAACTGCAGGTTGCCTGCGTTCTTTGTCTGCACTGGCGGCATGATTGTGACGGCCGAGTATAGAGGTTGCTGGCTTATTAAGTCCAGGTACGGGCGGAACCTCGTGGCAGACATTGGTATCGATGACCCTCAGAATGGGCTCGGACACACGACGCGACCTGAGTATGGTACCTTTGGGAACTAGCTTGGCCTTCACGACGTGCGACTTCTTGATGGCGGCCACTTGATTTTCCTCAGGCTTAGGTCCTGTTTCGATTCCTGTATCAGCAGATTTACTTGCACCTGCTGCGGACAAAGGGACTGTGAAGCCGTTCCTCAGTGGAGAAGGGCGCTTTGGTGCTGTTGAAAATTTTTGTGATGGACTGTATCTGACTTCCTCGGAGCGAACACTCTCGGCCTTCCTTAAGATGCCCGCTACGCATGAAGGACCGGTAAGTGCTACCGGAGGGACCCTGACGAAAGGAACCGCCGAATGGAGACGAGGGACCGAGGGCGAGCTAACGGGACTGATGCAGCTGGAACGATGATCATTCAGAGAATTACTCGACCTGTCGGGTGCATTATTTAGTACGAACGAAGGTGGTGGAACAGAATTGTCGACAGGGCCATGGATATCTTCGGTAATGACGGCGAAGTCTTGCTCAAATGTGCAATCATCATCATTTGAGGTTGATGGGTTCGACGTTACAGAATTGTTGTCGAAGTCGATAGATACAGTCTGCCATTGCTTGATTTCGTAGGCAGTAGGCGTGGAAATTTCACTCGCAAGTGCAGCATATTGCGATCTGAGATTCGATAGCATACTGCGGTGATCGGTGAAGAGTTCTTCGTTGAAACTGGAAATGCCAATATCAAATTTAGGTGACCAGTCGGTTGGAAAGTCGCGGAAAGGCGTGGGGAGATCAGGATACTCCATATCGTCCACGTCCTTTAGCTGCAAATCAGATACCTTCTTTCCCCTTCGAATAGATAGAGAAGAGCTAGACCCGATTTGTGGCAACGTCCACGATGCATTGCGGCATGTAGATGGCAGCCGATTTATTGTCTTATATGAACAAGGTTTGGGAGTGGGACTGTCTTGTTGTGCCCATTTCTTTTTTCGTCCGCAGATAGGTGCATTGGGATCCGATTCAAACGCGTGAATTGACCATGGCTTGGACCCTGCCTGGCGCCCGGGACATTCCTTCGAAATAACAACAGGTTCTAGATGGTCCCGAATGCAGTATGCAGAATGAGGGGCGGTGACTTTGGAATGAATCATCCGCGCGTGTCGTATCTTCCCCATCCGGGACTGGTTAATAGCACCTGGGAAGATCGAGCCTTCGGAAATCCATTCGCGCCGTGGAACAGGTTCGTCGCTAGTCCAAGGCACGTGCTTGGGAGGACGCTGGGGTGTTAGTTTCTCCTGCATTCATTTCCGTCAGCCAAGAGCGGGGTATGGAAACTGTAACTCACGACCCAGCTCTGCACGAAGAGCTGTTCCTTCATGACCATGTTCATGCGCGGGATTGTTGGTGTAGATGGAACGTTGTGAGCGACCTGTTCGTCCACATGCATGTCTCCGAGGGAGGTGACATCTGGGCAAACAGCAAATGGCACTTGAGCACGGTAATCCTGGATAATAAAGAGAGGTGGCCGGTGATCCTTGGGGAAAGGCGGCACGTCTTCCAAGTTACTTTCGTCATCTGATGAAGTACTCGTGAACGACAGCGGTGGAGCTAGCAACTCCAGGTCTTCGAACGCGCCTGCTGGGGCGAGGATGGCAGTAATATCGAGCGAAGGTGGGGACGGCAAAGAAGATAGACGAGCTGAAGGATGAGAGATGTAGGAGGGCGTCCCAGAAGTTATCATCGCAGCTTCTCAATAGCGGAAAGTAAGGTGATAAAAATACGACGATACCAGTCTCGGAGAAGAGTCGAGTTTACATAGGGCGAGTGGCTAACGTTTGCGTCGTTTGGCTCTCGGGCGGGAGGCTGACCACTCATAATATTTGGGTGCAAGCCCGGGCCTGAGAGTCGTACAGCGTCGAACAGACGTCATAATATGAACAAGACGCGTCGCGACTCGCAACCCCGTAGTTTTTTCTACGTCTAGTCAAACAAGTCAACTGAGTAACGGCAGGGGCGGGATTCAATTCAAAGTCGGAAGTTGGGCTTCGTAGAGGTTGGCGTAATGGTCGATGCGACTATGTAAACATGAATTTGAAATTGAAAAGTATTACGCGACACTACATAGTCGGGTGACGCGGGGCGCAAAAATGAAGCAGCCAAAGGGATTCAATATATGTCACTACCGCAGCCCGCTAATTCCTCATCCACCCAAATATCTTCGAGTCCTTGTCCCTCCCCGGGGTGTTGCTTGTCTGGGACACCGGCATCGTAGGTGAATGCGACCTCTTGAAAAAGGCTTTGAAATATGTCATGCTAGAAGGTGGTGTATTCGGTTCAGAGCGGCAGCCTGATCTTCCACCTTGGTACTTGCGAGGAGGACTCTGGTACCCTTCCGCGGGGTACACGACGGGGGAGGTGGAACTACCAACAAGAAATAATGGAGCGCTCTATATGACTGTCAACCAGGAGAATGCAACGAAAGGAAGATAGCTACCCTGGGTTCGTATATATAGTGGAATGATCGTCGACGAGTTCTGGCTGGCGTGACAGCCGAACGAGTTGGACATAGGGGCTTCCACGATGATCAATCAGGATGAAATTCGAAAACATATCAAAAAAGCGTCGACTTACCTCGGATACCTCAGAATCCAGATTATCCGTAGAATCGGCTAGACTCCGCCGCTTACCTTTATCAATGAATACAGGTTGAAGAAGATGGTCGTCTAGATCGTTTCTGAGCCTTCCAAGCGGACGCGATACTTGCGCAGAGAAAAGTTCCAGTGAAGCACCCTCGGGAAATGTATAATTCCGGACCCAGTTGGCGAGCTCATCAAGTTTCTGAAGTACCACGAGCGTATCTGCATCAAAGCCGTCCTGTGTTTGGGAGGACAAGCGAGAACTATCCAGCATGCTTTCAATCCGCCCACCAGTTGCGACAGCATACACGAAGCGGTCTTTCCTGATTGGGTCGAGCTCGAAGAATCCGCCAGAACGCTTGGAAGCTACGTCAGATATAGGAGAACTTGACGAAGTACGTGAACTGAGCGGGGATGGGGGAGAACGGGAAGGGGCAGTGAACATCAGTGCGTTGCGATTAACAAGTCGGCGCTTTAGTGGAACACGTCGCGGTTTGAGCACTTTGTCATTGTGATGATATATCGTCGGCGAAGGTGATGACTCTGGACTGAACGAAAGACTGGAGGACATGTGGTCGAAGTCGTAGTTCACGTGATTGATGAAGGTCGATGTGAAGATATTTTCCTCAGAGGACATATCGTACTTCGTACTACGGAAGGCAGGCACATCAACGAGTGAGAAGCCTAACGTGTTATGAGGCGAGGGTGGCGAAGCTGACTTGGAACTGGGAATAATGGGAGCCCGATAGTCTGCATTTGCGTGGCGATGGCGCCTACGACGCTTGGGGAAGAAATCAGAGAAAGGGGTAGGGCTCGCCGAGTGGACACCTTGTTCAACGCTAAAATGTCCGGCCTCCGAGTCCGAGTCGGTTGCCTGCACAGAGAGTGTGTTCCACAAGTCTTCGGGGGTGGGTTGGGGTTCCTTTGCCGATGATCCCCAACGACCCCACCAAGACGAAGCTGAAGAACGTGAGCCGGTCTGAGGGGCAAAAGATTTCTGAGGTGACATGGTGAAGGACCATTGAGGTAAGCCAGTGACCCGAAAGTGTGTTAGGAAGTCATGCAAGAGATCCATTGAATTGTCAGCCGCTTGATAAGTACTTACGAGTGGGCGGAGGCTGACCAGGGGTTGTGGACATGGCCATCATGAATCAAAGATGCCAATGCCGGTGCAATGCCGGCGGATGTAGACATTACCATTTTCAGACTTTAGATGCCTGCCATATCAAGTAACCTTCAAAACCCAGCCTTCAATGAAAATACAAGACTACGCTGCCGCCCACCTCCTCGTTCTAACAACATTTGTCCCCTTCGGGGTGACATACGAAAAATTGGAACGATACAGAGAAGATTAGCATGGCCCCTGCACAAGGATGACACGCTTTCCCGGAGTGGTAGACCTACGGGTCTCAATATTTATTTTGCTTTTTATCCAGAAGAACTTACCTCTTCTTTCCATAGGATCTCTGAAAAAAATACGTTGGGCAGCAAGACATACCTAAGTCAAAGAAATTGATGTAGATCACGAATCAACCGTCAGGATACATAACACTGACATTCTACACGATGAAACATAGCCTACAATCGAGGCATCCCGTCCCCATGTCTCTCAGCATCGGGGTTAGCAATATTTAAGATAGCTCTGAATGTTGTGCGAAATCCGAAAGTAATACATTCAAAGATGGTTGACTTGATCAGGTACGATGTGCTCGCCAAGCATCACAAGATTAAACCTTCTAATATCCCTCTTGCAACAATCTGAATGCCTCCAGGTACTCATTCACCTTGCCCTACGAATGTTCCTCAGTCAAGTAGTAGACGTCGTTATCTTCATCACCTTCGGGAAGGCCAAGTAGACGACGAGAGCGAAAGTTCTCGGATTTTCGACAGATGGGTTCGGAAACACGAAACGCTGAAGGTTGTTTGCGCCAACTATCGATGCAGGACAGTCGTCTGTACCCTCCAGTGCATTACTGATTGGGTGTTCTTCAGATGAGGGCATGATTTCACAAGTGAGAGGAGACCGCGCAGAGTGAGATTGCGCGATGTTGACAAGCTATCTCCATTATTGAGGTTGAAGACTTCAAGGCAAGGCCAGGCAGCAGCGAGGTGCTCGTTTGTAAAATCAGACCTGCTCATCATCAGATGGAGCTCTTGCTAATTTGAGAAGCAAAGAAATGGCCAGACGGCGTCGATACCGTGGGTTCAACCACAACTGAGAAGTCGTCATGGGGTAGGTGAGACTTCAGCCGAAGAGCCTAAATAGACTCATGTGCCCGTCGATTTGACAAGGCTCTGGAAAATATTTGCACATCTTGAGACGATGGCACTTGGTCTGTCGTGACACGCAAATAAGAAGGTGAGGGTTGGATTTGGTCAGTAAGTGCAACGGATAGCAGTCAGACTAACGGAACTCATCCCAAAACTTTTGATCTGTGAAAACGGTGGGATCCTGGGAAGAGTGGAATGTGGAAACAATAAAAAATCGTGCAGAGGGCGGTGAGATGAGATGCCAGGAAGGCTGACAGAATCAAGCTCAATGGAAATATCTATCAAGGATGGCACTCGGGGAGTGACTGTCGCGTCAGCGCGAAGTATTGAACTGTGATAAGCTTACGTGCCAATTATTCAAACGGGTCAAAAAAACATAGAATCAGTGCATGCGGAAAGTACAGATTTCTCCATAACACCAAGTGTTTTTCGGTGATTGACCATGCAAAATCTATTTATTTCGATTCGAGAACTGTTGTGCAGATCTTTCTATGACGATCATTAAAGCATTGTCACGTTGACAGTGGCTGTGAAGTCGGTAAAGTCCTAGGCTCTCACGGTCTGATTGCCCACTGGTAACTGCACCGTCACAGTGCATGTTACCTAGCATCTTTGTTTTCTCTGATTTCTGCCCAAACTCTGTCGCCGTTGCTGCTGTTCGTGGAGAGTTAATAGGCGGTGCTGATCCCAGCCTCATATCTGCACTGCAGAGTCCGTCCAGCCTGTCAAGGCTGTTCCACGTTTCACCATCGCCGTCCATTCATTTCCATCCATCCAGCACAATACGCGCTATTTCACACACGTTCCCTCCATCTGAGCACTTGGAGTTCGGTGAGTGACTATCCAAACTAGTTATCTGATGTACCCTTTCTATCTTCATACTTGCACGTCAGGCAGAACATCCTCATACATACACGATAACCTGCTCATTCTGACCTTTCCTTGCCCTTGCATCTATACCCATCTTCCACGTTCACGTGCTCATTACCCTCTTTCAGACATTCTTAGGACGGGTCTAGCCCGTACGTGTTGTGAGTATATTTACTCCATCGTTCTCTTGTTACATCTGGCGTGATGAAATCCGAGAACATTTGCACGTCAGTCAGAGTTTCGCGTCTCACAACGCGTGGTTAAGACGACACGTTCGCAATACCTGACCACACCTTCTCGCAACATGTCAATACATTTTTTATAACCGCCTTTGACTTTTTTTTAGGAATATTTCACTGGATCCGCCTCGCTAAACGACCTTGATTCATTAATATCTCGACTGCTCACATCTCGCCAATCTCTACATGTCGACTACCAACGGCTCGGTAGCGCCCGGTGCTTCTCGCACGACTCTCGCACCGCATGGGACGAACAACACCCGTCCCAAATCAACAACACTCGTCCCAACGAATAATGTTACCACTAAGGAGGGCGTGACCGTCCGCACTCGAATTGACCCTACACTCACAGTCGATGACGTCGTCCGGCAGCTCTGCGTTAATCTCAAAGTTACAGAACCCTCCTCCAATTTCGCTTTGAGGGATAAGGATACCGATGAGCTGATTGTGAACGAGAATTTGCGGAAGAAGATCAAGAACAAAGCAAATCTCAAGTGCGCAATAGTAGGATCATGTTCGTAATATATTACTGATGCCACTGTCTCTGTCACGCTCTACAGATTGGTCAATGCTCCCAATATTGAGGCAGCAGAGATAGTCCAGAAACTCATTGTCCGAGATGAGGCATTGAAAATGGCTCTGTGGTCATTAAAGAAATTCATTAGGGTACGTTGGGCTTGTTTATTCCCGATGTTCGTGCCAATAATGGCCGCGTTATCAGGAAGAGAAGTTTGCTCAGGAATTTATAGTTCGTGGCGGCCTTGCTGAGCTCGCAGAAGTTATATGCACTGAGCACGGAAACACGCTCGCAGTACGTGCCGTTTTGACCACTCGCAAGGCCATATCCTCAGTATATATCTTAGTACGCCCTCGAAGCCATGCACAACCTGATGGACCTGGAGTCTGGCTGGTCAACCCTCGACAACACTTTCATTTTCAGAGTCGTTCAGATTCTCTCTTCGCCGGCCTCTCTCATTAATGTTTGCCGCCCCGCCACTGCTATCCTAAAGAAGCTCGTTGAAGCTGATCCGATGAATGCACCTGGGCCACTGATTGCCAGTTCGAGTCGAAATCCTCCGGTTGCGCCACCTGGCTCCGTGTACCGATATGGTTTCCAGATTGTTTTCCAGCAGATGCGGAGGGAGAAAGGATCGCTGGAAACTGTTGTGAATCGGCTGGGAAGCGCAGATACTGCGATGATTCTTCACAGGTATGTGCAATCCCGATATTGACTAAGACGGAGACGGTGCTGACATTTTTTAAGCATGATGCTGATTAATTCCCTACTGTCGCATGTCAATGACACTGAGTGGGACGAATTTATTTCTGAACTAGAGCGGCTTAACGTTCGGAAAGCGGTCATAGTGCGTAACATCTAATTCAGTGTTTCACGGATCACTCATGTGTTATTGTAGCGGCTCATGTCATCGCATAATATAGATGATCTGACGTCCTCCATTCTCGATTTCCAGGCGAATATCGTGCGTGTGACGTACCGTAAGAAATCGACGCTTGTCGAGCCTGAAGTCGAACCTCTCCACGAGTCTGCCCTCGAATATATCTGGAGTTCCAGCAAGGTTCAAGAGGGGCGAGATGCTGATGGTAAGGTATTGAAGTGGCGAAAGCTGGGTTTCTCCGACGAGAATTTGGTTTCCGAGTTTCAAGAGGTGGGGGAACTGGGGCTTGATTGTATGGTGAGCACTGTTATTTCTGTTGTTCTATGACCCGCCGACCGATCCTGTCGTAGCGTACTTTTGTTGCGGACGATCCGGAATTTTTTTCCAAAGTGAGTCTATCTTGATCTCCGTGGTCACCCCGAACACCAGCACCTACATTTATTGACAGGTCATATTGGAACAATTGAGCCGTCCGGTAGAACGGCGTTGTCCCATAGCAAGGGCTTCCAATGAAATTGTTGAGCTGCTTTCCGAACATTGGTCTATTTTCGCTCCTGCCTGTCAGCCCTCCTTATTCTGTCATGGGCTAGGTAGCCCAGCTAATTTCCTCATCGTCAGATTCAACGTCAACAACATATCAACCCTTCTTTCTCAACTTTTACCGGGTCCATGTTCTCGCTACCCACTTTTTCTTGCGTATGTGGAATGAGAGTGGATCTGCAGCTGGCGATTTCTCTCGTATTGTGGCGCTCACCCGGAGCCAGTATGTCTTAATTCCTTTTGGTCTGGGCTGATATTCACTCTTGGTTTATCCCTGAAGAGTTAAGGTGGCTTTACAAAGAGAAAATGTCAAGCCATGGCATGAGGTTGAGCACGACTTCCTCGACTGCGAGTATCGTGCCGTAAGGGACAGGCAGATGCAAGAGCTGGAAGCAGAAGACGATCTTCTAAGCAAGGTACCCGTTCGGTGAGGAAGTTCGAATTTGATCTGAGTGCTGTGCTCATTGGCAACCAAGGAATTTGAAGGAGAAAATTACCCGCGAGTCTGCTGAGTTTGTCCGCCAACAACGGATACAGTGCCTGTTACAAGGGGCATGGTTCATTAATGGCACGCCCACACCTTCAAATGGTCCTTCCCGTCGACCGAATGGACAATGGAGATTCATGCGATTGGTATGGGTCTGAATGTGTGATTCCCAAATTAAGCTCATTGGCTCGATAGGACAACGGCCTGAAATATCTCCACTATGTGGATAGTGCGGTCAAGTTTCTCGTTCGAAATGGACTGGAAGACCTGCCAGAACGGATTGAGATCGCGGCTATCAGCCAGATAGCGACTGGTACCTGTGCCCCACCGCCTAATATTTTACGGGATCATCTCGATTTACCTCCACCTACTAATCTCACCCCCTCGCCGCTGTCGTTCTCTCTTCTGACAGCTACTGAAGGTTCGTTGGCAGACCAGATTGCGCCGGATCAGTCTCGGTGGGCGGATTGGACTGATGGGTTGAACATGCTGAGGCGCGACAGTGGTCATGTTACGTCTGATGAGACAGCGGGATACATTAAAGCACTGACCGAAATTGGTCTGAAGATCAAGCTTCTCGGTAAGTCGATCTCCCTCTCGCATACCAGAGACAAATCGAATCAATGCCTTCTCCTAGATCTCTCAGGCGAGAAGGTTGATATACCAAGTGGAATGGTGGCAGGGCTTCCACCAAGCAATACCGATTTTTTCTTCTCAGATCTCATCTAGTGTGAATGCGACTAGTTGTGTAATTTTCCTTATCCTTATTCTTACACCGACTCGTGTAAATCAATCGGCCACACCATACATGAATTGAATGCATGGCGGGTATTCTTGTGGACAATCCTATTAATTGCTCGTATACGGCTTTACAATAAATAACATCCTTTTGTCTCGTGGAAACTATATCGAGAGGATGTGATGTGCAGTTGATGCAGTGTAGGTAAATATACAAGCAGATGCAGTTGATGCGATGAAGTGAGGATTGTAGATATGTACAGTGGTTGAATGCCAAGGGTTAGTAGTTAGCAGTGGACAGGGCACAGCTGGATATGTATGTCATACGGGGGTTGAACCCGCAATGCAGAAGATCAGGTATGCGAGTTGGATCTTGTTGTTGAGATCAAGGAGGGGATGCTAGTTTGCGAGACCATTGGGTGCCGCAGGGCCATTCGAGTGTTGAGATTGATACTCAGCACCCGCCTTGAAGAACGGCTCAAAGATGGCTCCTGGATCCTTGAAATCGTTGTGTACAACATTGACGAGGTATGATGACCCCATGATCTCCATCATGAGGTGGCGTGATGGCGACCCTGCCTCGTAGATATTGGCCCACTTGACACCTAGTTCATACGCCTCGTCCTGTGTGGCAACATTAGCAAAAGAAATCGCACTCAGTCAGACGTTACTAACCTTCCATGCCATGAAACTGAGAGCCTCAACAACTGTCGGTTGGATGATCTCCTTGCCAGGGAAAACACCCCACGTGACAGCGTTGGGTCCTTCGGAATGAGTGTTCGTCCTCAGGTCACCTTGCTTGTTGATGACATAGTACGTCATATTGCTGTCGCGGTCGATGTGAGCGAGTAAGAGCTCTAGCAGCTCAGGACCCACGAAGAACTCCAGGTATGCCTAGTAGACGACGGAGATAAAGAAGTAGCTCATGTATCATTCGGTGCTGCTTACCTTCTGGTAAAGGTACCCGTTACTTGGGCCCCAGCCAAATTGCGGGTCGTCGCTCCTTACGCCGTTCACAGCGGGCTGAGAGTTGATTGTCAAGAAGCCAAGTTCATTTATCTTCGCAAGTTGCGTGGAGATGGCAGAGGTTTCCGAGGATGCTGGCTGGTCCGACCACGGGAGAGCTTTGAGACCACCCAAGCAGAACCGACTGAATAGCGATGCAACTTCTTCGAATGACTTGGGTTCTCCCCAAAGTTTCAGCGCTTCCTCCTTCTATGGTGGGAGTTAGTAACCGCATTAGCCGCTCATGGCATGCGTTACTCACCGATTGTTTGAGCCAGATACCGTATCCATCGAGTTCACCATACGCTGGACTCCGCGAGTCACCGAACCGTCCGTTGGGGAACTCATCCCAATTCTCAGTACGCGAAAGGTACGACTCTGCCCGATTTGCCCAGAAGATAGGACGAATGTTTTCTTGCCGGCGGTTCGGGGTAAGCGACTGAAACAGAACATGAGTAAGGCATTGAGTGATGAAGGGGGTCCACATACTTGTCTCCAGGGTAAAGGTTTGATAGTCTCTACGCGAGGCATGAGGTTCAATTCCTCGAGCAACATCTTCGTTCCCTTCTCCAGGTTCATGGTATAGAAGTGAAGACCTTTGATACCGAGGTCTGCTGCAAGAATTTTACGGCACATGTCTGCAACCAGCTTAGTTCCGATCTCTCGAACCTTCTCATCGTTGTTCTTATGAGGTTCTAGAGCGTCTAAGAAAGATTGCGGAATCTGGGTGTTCGCGAGGGACGTTGCCTTCATGAAGCCATTCCAGGTTTGAATCGGAGCTACACCAGGAACGATGGGGATTGTGACGCCAGCAGCTCTGACTGCCTTCACCCAGTCAATGAAGACGTCGACGTCATAGAACATCTGCGTGAAAATGAAGTTGACACCTGCATCGACTTTCTCCTTGAGGTACTTCATCTCGAGTTCGCACTCTTCTGGTGGGAGGAGCTGGTGCTGAGGGAAACCAGCGATTGCGATATCGAAGTAATCTCCGTACTCATTGTGGATGTGCTTGACGAGGTCGATACCGTGCACAAAACCCCCTTCGACAGCCTCCCATTCATCCTTTCCTTGGGGTGGGTCACCACGAAGGGCCAGGACGTTGCGGCAACCGTGCTTCTTTGCTTCCTGAAGTGGGTATTGTGACAATAAGTAGTATCCAGGCGAAGCGGAGGTGGATACCTACCCGGAGAGCGATGTCGACCTTTTCTTTAGGCATATTCGTACAGGTCAAATGCATGCAGGTTTCAATGCCCACCGAGCTCTGGCACGTCTTCACCATATGTGAAGTCAAATCGGATGTTCGACCGCCAGCATTCCTGTTGGCAGGGTTCGAGGTGCATTATGGAACAATAGGTGAATGCCTACCATGTAATGTCAATAAATTCTGGACCCAGTGCCGTCATGCGTTTTATACGATCAAGCAAGTTTTGCAGACCCTAGATAAACAGATTTGTCGAGACCACTGCAGGCCTGAGAAGCGGATGAACTCGCACCTGGGCTGTCCGAGGTGGAAAGTACTCAAATGACCACCATACCTTGCCGTCTTTGGAGGACTGCTCGATCTTTTTGCTGATCTTCATGGTTGAGTGAAAGAAAGGAGGGGAACGTGAGTATTAACGTTAAAAGTCAAAGGCCTTGGGTATTTCGCGTATGAGGAATTTCTCTCCTGACTTTGGACTTACACCCATCACGTAATCGACGCGGCGAGTAGGCAAACTCCCTCGTGAAATCACACGTTCTCCGTTATCAAGTTCAGAAGATCTATCTAATGGATACACAAGAGCGTGAGATGTATCAAAATGTAGGCATCTGTCCGATCCAGTAACAACAGAAGTGAAACGACTCTTGTACAACTGGGCTATCGATATCTGCCCAAGGAAACAATCACCTCGAAGAGGGAATCAGGACAAGATAACAGTCTCTCTACTTCTCACAGGGCTAGATCAGTATGAGAAACGAAAATGCAGAATCGAAGAGTTTTCTCACCATTAACTACTTTTGATCACATACACGACACAAGTGGTCACGAGAATGGTCATGACAAGTGCCATAATGACGGGGTGTGTCCTGCGAGCTGCCATCAGTATGAGACGACAATTTAAAGTCGCAGACACTAACCGCGTTGAAGTCAGGAACGCCCTGGTGTTTATCAGATCATCTAGACCTGTATGGTACTCCCAGAAAGCTGCAGCTATCGTCAGTGCTGCAGCAATGAACTGAAGTGCGCCGATCGGTAAACTAGCAGTCCCCAAGCTATCAGACTGCGCTGTGCCAGCGGGTCCTGGCAGACGTATCCCAAGCAGCGCGGAGGAGGAGAGAATACACATCAGCAGGACAAGTTTGATATGCGACAAGAAATTTCGCTCCAGCATACAGAAATCCCGCACAGTGCTGCCTACTACTAGCGTCTGAGTGGGCATTGTAAAATATGCTACAAACAGTGAGCGAGGGATCGGAGACGTCGTGGAGGCATTCAAAGCACTTCGAAAGCAAACTTCCAATGTTCCAACAAGGTCAGCAGGTCGTAACAAAAAAATCAAAGCACGTGCCAAGTTGGCGCGTGCATGGTTTATTGCGACTTGTTTGGCTGTGGTTGATATTGGACTCTGGAGATCTCTTGGTTGTTGCACTTCTTCATTCTAGCTTTGTTACGACCTTTACGCTCTCTAAACCACGTCCGCCACTCCACCAGCGAGCATACGAAACTAACAAACGACGCTATCATGGGATTTTTCAAGAAGTTTTTCTCACTCGGGCATAGTAAGAAGTCAAAGAAACGGGGATCGGTACCTCGTCACTTCGAGCACGAGCCGCAGCAGCAGCCTCGAGAGGAAGATACTGAGGCAGCAGTCAGCCGACTTCTCCGCTCCTCCTCTGCACGCTGTGGCGCCGAGTCCGGATTGAATTACGCATCACTTCCACCTCTTCGTGAGTATTTTCGAAGGTTGACCATTTCCCTTGAATTCTTATCTCTGCCCTAGCCCATCCTATTAACAGTATTCTTCCAAACCCGGCTGCATCTACTGCGACAATCAGTAGCACTTCCCAACGCAGCACTTACACAGTCACTGTACTCGGCCGCACAGTCCACAGCCGTACAGAGTTCCCGAATGCTTACCCTACGGAAAGCCTCAGTACACCTAAACGAAACATCAACGACTCCACACGACGTCGCTATAAAAGCGTACCTGTCACGCCCCGCGATCAAAACCGTCTCCTTCGTCTTCGCCAGGACCCATCCGTCGCTAGTTTGCTCAATATTTATGATGATAATGGATGTCTAGACTCCCATGCCTTCTCGAATACCCCGCCTGTCACAGGACATAAGCGACGCCAGACAAGGCGTAGCACTGGCTCGACGTTTCGCCAACTACTGGGTAACCCATCTAGCCCTGAGCTCCGCGGTAACAGCGACATTGAATGGGCTGAGAATGTCCTAGAGTGAGCGGCAATTTTTTTTCCATTGCATAATCATAACTTTTTGAACCTCTGCCAGTGAAACGGATGACAATTCTTCCGCGTGTTCCTTTGACCTCAAAACACCTCGCGACCCTCACTTCCCTTCTCCTCACTTCAACCACGCTGATCACAGCATTACACTCTCTACTCAATGCGACACCTCTGTAAAAAACCAGTACACCTTTTCCTCTCTTGAGGTGGAACTCAGTGCCTCCTCTGAAAACTCACACCGCGTCCTTGACAACTCACCCTATGGAAACCCAAACATACCTCAGCGCGCATCCCAAATATTCAGTTTCCTTGCCGACAAGAAAATGGCCCTCGAAGAGCGCCCATCGAGGCTGCCGACGCGAAAAATCATCCTTCCCTTGCACACTCTATCCGATTTGGCACCCACCAACGCTCAACATCCTCATATACTCCTCAGCGATACCCGCTCATGCGAACCCCCTGCCGAAACCACTTTCTTCTCCTCTTCTCAGTCCGAACCAGCTGCACGAGAGGAGCTAGCGAATGCCATTGCGCATGAAGAACTCAAACCTGTCACCACCGACCATACTGGTCAGAGCAGTCGCGGTCCTCGTGGTCCACGTGCTTTATCTAAGTCACCTTCACAAACCAAGTCTCATCCTACCCAACCGTCGCTTCAGGATGATCTGCCACCCGTACCACATTTGAATGTTCAGGGCACTTCCTCAAGACCGGCTTTTGGAGAAAAGTCCAATGCTGATGAAAGATATCCGTGCTTTGCTACCTTCGGCGAAGATGCGGCCCCTTCAAAATCACCTTTCACCTCTCGTCGACTGTCATCTCAGCGTTCCAAGATCGTTGACCTGAATGCCGATAGCCAGCTCCCCACCCTTGCGCGAAGCGGCTCGTCACTCCATACTTTTGCCAGTGCCCCATCGTCGCTCGCGAAGAATAAATCTAAAGCCAAGTCTCCTTCATCGACTCACTCCCCTCCGCAAGATAAAGAGAATGAACATATATCTCGGCTTCCCCAGCCGAAGACTCCCATACGGCCCCTTAGTTCCCGTCAATCGTACTTGCAGGAACAGCCTTCGCCTGCCTTGTCTATTGAGTTGTCGCCCGTGGGCACGCAGATTATGACGAATTTACGGCAGCAGCGGATGCAGGCGCGTCAGAAGGAGCGACAGTCGGGTCGGAGGACCGGGGGAAGCAGTCATAGTCGTGTTCGGTATTGATAGTCCAGGACTTTTTTTTTTCTTGCTTCAGAATAACATCTCTGTTTCTCTTATGTATGTCTTCGATACGGTTTTCCTTTGCTCTGCTAGCAGTAGTTTGGTATTTACTCGTGAAACACATCGATATCCATCCAGTGTCCACTACTCCTTGAGACGCATTACCAAATGGAGCAAGGAACCGGAACTCGTGCGATGAGACTCTTTTGGTTTGTCGTGTCTCTCCGGCCCCTTTGCTTGCTTATCGTCCTCTCACACGCTGGCTCGGTTCTTTCACTCACTGCCCAGCACCTGGCTTACCTCCGAGCAGACCGCCGGCCGCGTATCTTCCCACCTCATTTACAACGGATACTCGATTACAGCTTCCAGCACAAGTTCCGAGTCATTAGACCTAGACGTAGATTCATACGAGATGGTGCAGAAGTATGGAGCGGTGGTCACAACAGCAGCTGATGCGACCGAGGGTGACAGCGAGCAGAGTGCACTTCTTGCAGCGGACCATGCACCACAGCTGAAGGATGGCCATGCTAGTATTGTGAGCTCCGTGAGCAACCTCTCGAATACAATCATGGGCAGCGGTATGTGCTTCCGTTTGATGTATGGCCTTTTGGAGATTAGTTAACGTGTGTACAGGCATGCTCACCTTCCCTTTGGTAAGGTCTCGAAGAACTATGGTGTTATATGCTCTCATTTTAATACCATCAGGCCATGGCCTCTGCCGGCGTCATACCAGGAATCATCACATGCATATTTTCTGGTTGTACTGGTGGTTTCGGTCTATACCTACTCTCGCTATCGGCTAGATATGCGCCACATAGACGCAGTTCTTTCTTCGCGGTCACGCAACTTACATTCCCCCAAGCTGCCATATTCTTCGACGCTGCGATAGCTATCAAGTGTTTCGGAGTATCTATCAGGTGAGCATCCCCGAGCTTATGATCCAAGTGGTGCTAACAGCGTTCAGCTACCTCATCATTATTAAATCGCTCATGCCTAATGTCGTGGAATCATTATACCATGATTTAACTTCACCCACCACTAATCCGCCTGCATGGGCCCTGTCGGGCCGCAATTGGATCACGCTCTTTATGTTCATTCTTGTCCCTCTTGCATCTCTTCGTCGTTTGGACAGCCTTAGACACACGAGTTACATTGTCATGTTTTCAGTCGGTAAGCCTAAACCAGCAGTATTGTTCCATCGCAAGACAAGTGGTTAACTCCAAGTGCACACAACCCAGTATACCTTGTGGCTATCGTTATTAAATGCTATTTCAGCCCACTAGAAGGTGCTAAACCGCCCGGCGATATCTATCTCATCCACTTCACTCCGAGCTTCATCTCGACTTTCCCTGTGCAAGTCTTTGCATTCACGTGCGCCCAGAACGTATGGATTTTTCTGCGTGTGATGGCCAGCTAATCTGTTCTTCTCTTCTAGCTGTTCCCTATCTTCAACGAACTCAAGACAAACTCGCAGGAGCGCATGAACATTGTTATGGGAACTTCTATTGGTGGTGCTATCATGACATACGAGGTCATCGCAATTTTTGGCTATTTGACTTTCGGTTCCAATGTGAATAACATACTTCTGGGCGTTATTTGTATGCTAACCACATGCATCAAGGTCGGCGCTAATGTCATTGCCATGTATCCCTCGACATCATTATTCATCGCTGTTGGGCAGCTGGCGATCGTGGTTCTGATTATGTTCTCTTATCCACTGCAAGTACAACCCTGCAGGAATAGCTTGGACAAGATTTTCCATGCAGGAGATCCGATCAACGTTCCTAGCGATGATGATGATGATGGGGAGGTGGTGGTGGACGAGCATGCTGTTGCCGACATGTCCTTTTTGAAGCACACGCTGTTAACCACCGGTATTATCAGTTTCAGTTTCGGGATTGCGTACTTCGTTGACAACCTTCAAATGGGTCGGTTGTTTCGTCGATGCTGAGGGAGCGCTCATTTTTAATTTGCCGCAGTACTTTCATTCGTTGGTACCATTGGATCCACGACTATCTCGTTTATACTCCCCGGACTGCTATACTGGAAGGTAAGAGTTAAACTCGGATGATTTGCGAAATGCCGCTGAGCTCCATACATTTTAGCTGTCTCGGGAGGATCCCAGTGTGAGCAGGGCGCTCAACAAGGCGGCCCTCGGTTTAGCAGGGTATGGATGCTGTGTATTTGTGATATGGTACGTAACATTGTGTATGCCTGCTGTCCATGTCGGCTAAGCTTGGATTTGACAGCTTGAGTTTCAATATCTACCAAATCTTTAGTTCCTCTGCGGTTTCTTCCCATTGAAGGAGCTGTAATACACGCTTGCATATGTACACTTTCTCAATCTGTGGAATATAAATTTGCTTTTGGCCAAGTTTATTGGCCCGGTTCTTGGAAATGCCGCCGAAAAAGCTGTGGACTTGAGAAGAGTCGTGGGAAAGGGTGAAATGGGGCTTGGGATTGGGGTGTTTAGGCTTTCAATCCCGAACACTTACGCTCCCCCTAGACCACCAAATGCCTCCAATCTTCTTGTCCTGACTTTTTCTTTAGACGGTCCTTAATTCCAGTGTACGACGCCTACAACCCATTTTTACTGTCCATGTCGTTTCGTGAGTCCACCCACCTCCAGTTTAATCCCTTTCAAACAATTTCATTTCTCCATGTCGTATCTTTTCGTCTGAATGCTGACCGTGCATGGCTTCCTGTGCCAATACAGAGCCCTCTACGCCCCCCTTTTCAGCCGTTTCTCCGACCTCTATCTCTACTTCTCCATCTCCATCTCCCTCGTTGTCCCACACATCCTCCAGTTCTCAGCTAAAGTTCAGTCTCGTGCCCAGTATGACTTCAACAACCCCTCCTCTTATCAAGCTAGCCAATGTCCTCCCGCTATCATCCGCTGATGCCGACACCTTCATAGAGTCGGATAGTGCTAGTATCAGCGGTCTCCCGGACGTCGATCCACAGATTATCGAAGCCCTCAAAAGTAAAGATAGGATATACGTCCTGAAGCTCGGGGAGCAGATGGAGAGTTTAATCAACGACCGCAGGTAGGTATTTTCGTCCTTAGTTGCGGATGGTATTTTGGCGCATGGAAGTGCGCAGCGCAGCTATTTCCACGGGCTTATCCTAGCGTTGTGTATCTGAGTGCACTGACAAGTTTTAGCTTCAGGACCCGGGTTGATCTGATGCCCACCACATCATATCAACGCCTTTTGGTGCATAGATGCTCAGCCTACTATAAACTGGCGCCAGAGACCGACTCCATTACAAAGACAATTAGTGTCCTTCCTACAGTGGATAGTAGAATGTTCGTATATTTTCTCACCGTACCTGATGAACATCCAAACTCATGCTGGCTGTTTATAGTCCCGCCCGTCGCATAGCTGACCTTGTTCCTGCCCAACTTTCGACCCACCCAGCCATCAAGATCATGAGACGATCAAATACTGATCGCTGTCGGTCGAAACCGCACTCACAGGCTGGCTCGATTGCTGGAGATGACCAAGAGCTCTCCGATGTAGAGCCTTCGGAGTCTGGAAGTCAAGGTGGTCGAAGTAATGCCACTGGCAGCAGCAAGAAACATAAGACGATTGCAGAACGTGAAGCTGCGTATAACGAAGCCCGTTCACGCATTTTTATGGATTTCGAGGAGAGAGAAAAGGACAAAGAGAAGGATTTGAGTGCTAGCTCCTCGACGATAAGCCTTACTTCCGGTTCTGTAACGAGTGCTGGAGAGACCAGCAGTACCGGCGACATTGACATAGAATCTGTCAGTTCCCCCACTACAGAGAGCGAGTGGTCTGGACCCGCCGTTCGGGATAAAAGGGACAGCAAGCGGTCAAATGGGTCTACGCGAAGTCTCCGGTCGACTGCTCCTGTATTTAACGCCAGTGGATCAAGTAGCTCGCGAGGATCAAGAGCGCCATCACCATCGTCTTTCAAATACCCCACTCTGTATGAACCGTGTCCGGCGGCACCCCCGTACGACAACTCTCACCCCCCGGTGCAATCTTCTGGTTATGTCAACCCTTATGTGTACGCTTATCCTCAACCACCACCACCCTCAAACTATATTCCTGGTTATCCCTACTACACTCCTTATCCATACCCCCACGCGCAGGCCCAAATGCATGCACCAGACAACTCGAACGCCCACGGGACAATGGAATCGTATCCCTCGCCGCAACACGCTGCGCATCCAGGTGTTTACGTACCGTACGCATGGTCACCTGCTCAGCAACAACAGCCACTTCCGCATCCTCCTATGCAGCATATGGCGCAGCAAACACCCACCACATCGATCGCGCCACCAGCGTCGCAGTACTCGACATACACGCCTCCTGTAACGCCATATGGACCATATCCTATGCCTGGCTACTTCGCTCAACCCCCTCACATACCGCATGGACAGTCGTCATCCCCTGCTGTTCAGAATCATGGGCACTATCCGGGTAATGGATACATGAATGGCCCTTCCGGTCATGACGCAATGTCCTCCAATCGATCTTATCCTGGCGACGTGACGCAATCTCCTCCGATGGGTTCCAAGACTCGTGGCGCTCCTCCCGCGCGTAGTGCCTGGAGTTACGGTCCAGGAGTTGGTATGGGCGGCTTTGGTATGAACAACGCGGGAAGCCGTCCTAGTGGCGGTGAGGTAGTGGGCCCACGTTTGAGCTCATCGGTGAGAAGGCCTTCTGGTAATTTGAACACGAGTGCTGGCGGCAGGGCACCGGCGGGTGACGAAGCATCGTCAACTGCTGTGAGTCGTTATACGACCCTTTACTTTATTCTTGACTCACTTATCTGTTACAGTCATCTTCAACGGCCTCATCATCCTCACGGAGGACATATACCTCAAGCTCATCTCAACACCCCTTACCCGCAAGACCCGATTGGGCCGTGGGCCTCAAACCTCAACCTACACTCCACTCTACCCACCCTCGACACCACGATCACTCAATGAATATGTCTCCTGCCAGGAACAATGCTCAGCGCGG
Source organism: Rhizopogon salebrosus TDB-379 (assembly GCA_029603245.1). NCBI lineage: Eukaryota > Fungi > Basidiomycota > Agaricomycetes > Boletales > Rhizopogonaceae > Rhizopogon > Rhizopogon salebrosus. Next base: position 106,443 of record MU837159.1, read on the forward strand.
CCATCAAAACCCGCCCGCCCCACTCCACGCTACAGACTTCCCTCCTCTGTCATCCACGTCACCCGCGGCTGAGAAACGCCTACCGGCTGTCGCAGGTGTCTGGACCAACCCATCATCGAATCGATCTGTTCTCATGCCAGGGAACGGCACTTCACACGGCAACGCACTCACGCATCATTCTAACACGCAATCTATTGTGACAGGGACTCAGAGTAATACCCGACTAGAGGACTCGGACGACGGTGTATTCGAGAGGCCACCACCAAAGGGAAATGTAGAGTTATTCAACCCAAAGGGAGCATGGAAACCCGGAGGGGCTCAATGCCGCAGTCCACCGGGTGGTTCACAGGACAAGGATAGGGTGGAGAAGTTACGTGGCGAGGCTGTCGCCGGTGCTATTTTGGCAGACAAAATGGCGATGATATCGGTGGAGGATAATGATGTTAGCTCAACTGTACCGACAGTTTCCTCCCCTCCTTTGGCTTTGGCGACTTAGGATTTAGGTGAGTCCATCATCTACCTAGTTTCCGTGTCGATTTGACGTTTCTTCAGTGATGCCATCCCAAGTCTGCATGTCGTTGCTATCGTTGCATGTATTCGCACATAGGGAATTGGAGGTGTTTTCACTAGATATATCATAAAAATGTGTAAACATATAATACAGTCGTTTTGAAGACACGATGTTTGTATTTGCTTATGGTTATTATTTTTGGAGGCCTTTGCCAAACAAACTTCACCCAAACACTTCTGGGCCTAACATGACGACTCGACTACGACACAGGCCTCAGCTGGAAGAGGAAGACGCTTCTGCATTAAAGCTTGGAGCAGGTACACTCACTTTTATTTGCTGCTAACTTTTCTCAACCTACTTGCCAGAGTTCAACAATGCTGGTTGTCTACTAATCTCCGAGGTCAAGTACCTACTGGAAAACAGAGACAAGGATGCACCAGACACCGCGTATGACCTCTGATGCTTTTCGTGGTCGTGTTCTTACTCTGAAACCAGTGTCTATAACAAGACTCTTGAATACGTGAAGACCTTTGCGAAATTCAATACCACCGATTCTGCCAGTGCGGTACGAGAGTCAGTCACGATTGTTATCGCTCCGCCTGCTCGCGCTACACAACTTTTCCTCATTTTAGGACCCTTCGACGTGAACCTGCGTTAACGCAATTCGAAACCGCCCAAATTGCAAATCTGTGTCCGGTCGATGCTGAGGAGGCCAAAAGCGTTATTCCAAGGTAGCGCACCCAGTTTTTCTGTCCTTCTTACTGCTGAAGTGATGAATGTTCTTGCACAGTCTGGTAAAGATCGAGGACGATAGATTGCAGGCATTACTCGACGAGATACAGATGATGAGGAAGTTCCAGACTTGAACGTGTCGGTCGATATGTCGTCCGGTGTGCATGACTACTGAGTCTGCTCCTTCCTTCGCTTATCATTTGTCGACTCGCTTCGGTGTTTTGACGCCCTACGGAGTACGAGTCACGTTCTGAAGTGTTTATTTTACGGCAACTAAGTGAATGCTTGCTATCTGCATCATTGAAGTAAGTAGTTCTACTGGGATAATGTACAGTACTACGTAACCGTTCGGCGGTATACATACGAGCTTCATTTGAGAATTCTGACGGGCTCTTTCACCACTTTTGTCCTGAACATGACAGCACTCACGACCAGTAAGAGCACAGTGGTGACATAGAAAGCGTTGTTAGTAGAAGTGAAAGCTGCGAGGATTGCTAGGGATAAAATACGTGAAGATCAGGAGAAAATAGCCGTGTAGCTGACTCACCGAATGTGAAAAGATACAGTGACACGGTGGTAAGGTACATGGGCGTGAGCATGTAGATGTAGTATGTCGCTAGGAAGAAGCCGCCTTGCTTGAGGAACTGAGGATATGGTAGGTACCAGGCAATGCAGCGCAGCAACAGAATGAAACTCACCGATCGATCTAACATCGTAAGAAATTTCATACTAAGGATGGCCAGCCATGCGCCAATCATGCCGTTATAGCCTGCCAGGGTGAGAAGGGAACAGGAGGTAGAGTCGAAATATGACGGAGAGGCGATGGCTAATAGAACAAAACTTTTTATGGCGAGCACCTGCCCCTTAGGGGAGTATGTCAGCGCCAACTCGAGCTCGCAGCGTTAAATAGCGTGCAGACTTACTGCAATAAAAGTGTCGATCAATATAGATCGCACCCTGCCACGCGCTTTCTCGAAAGCTTCGTCGGACTGCAGTGATGGCCAACGTTCGGGGTGAAAAGCAAGAATGTAGATCCTACGAAGCGCTTCGGAAAACGATTGCTCTTGGGCGAGTCCTGAGGAAGAGCCAACGGCCATGTCGGCCATGTCGAATAAAATTGGGAGGCGCGGCACAAAACTTGGGGGTGGGCACTGAGTGGAGAGAGAATGAGTGCAAATCCAGAAGGTTAGTCTTTTGTAGAGCGCACAGACCTCACTGCTTCACTTAGCAGGAAGCACTGGTAGAGGATTTTTACGTGAGCGCGTCGATCGGTCGAGCATGCTTCTTTAAACCCAAGAAGGAAGACAGCTGAGCACCACAAGGCATTCAAAGAGCGGTACTATGATCCGGCGATGGACGCATGTGCATCATGATGTTACATGTACACGCATCAACAGCACTTCTGCATTGCATTGCGGCACATAGGAACATGAACATCGATCTCAGTGACCACTTGCACCTGCGGCAAATTAGCTACTGTAAGAGAGAAGATAACGTTACTATAGCTACTACTAATGAAAGGATCCACGCGAACGTTCAAAGAATCAGAACCAACCAATGATATGACCCACTTTGGGGTACGAAGCTAGTTGTTTGTATGTGCTGACGATTATTATTTTCGGAGGTCTTTGCCAAACAAACGCGCCCCTGAACGCGCATGGTACAGGTCATGCTCTGAGATGTTTACTTCTGAATACATATTACAATTGTGCGTCATTAAGGCGATTTCCTGGGACAATGTACTGCGCAAACGTTCGATGGAATCTATAACAGCTTCATTTAACACTTTTGGCGCTTCCTGAACCTACTTCAAGAACGCCGTCTTCAAGAACACCCCCATGAGAGCGGCATACGCGACCAGAAATAGCACACCAAGGGCGCAGTAGGCGAAACTCCCAAGCATGAAAGCTGTGTGCAACCCTTGGGATACAATAGATGAGAGTCAGGAGAGATAGTCATGTAGCTCGCTCACCAGATACGAGATACACCAGGGACAGGACGGTACAGAATAAAGGCGCGGCGATGGTGAGTCGGAATATCGCTATGAAGTAGCCACCTCGCTTGAGAACCTGATAATGGTCAGGTAATGTAGTGGACAATACTGACAGTTACCTCTTGAAGATAGCACGTATGGCCAATCAGACTATATGCGGTCAATGTTCCAAGCGTTCCCATGGCGCCGTTCCAGGATGACAGAGCGATCAGGGAATAAGAGGTGGGCTCGTAGTATGACGGAAAGTAGTTGGCGATGGCCAAAAGAACAAGACTTGACACAGTGAGTATGTTCGCCTTGGGGAGCATGTAACTTAAGCTTGCAATGTCAGAATAACTTGAACTTACTAAAACATATCTCTTGAACAAGATGAGTCGCAACATGTGCTGCACCCTCCTGGTGGTCTCTTCAAGATGTACATCGGGGACCGGTTGCTCTTCATGTTGGGGAAGTTCTGCGCCAGGACGAACAGCCATGTCGCTCATGTCGAATAGAGAAATTGGGAGGCGCGTCACAAAACTTGGAGGTGGGCGCTGAGAGAAAGAATGCGTCTAGATATCCGAAGCTTAGTCTTTTGTAGAGAAGGTGGATCTTCACGTGACCGCGTCGAGTTACTGTTCATGCGATGTGTGACCACTTATTTGATTGTTGTGCTCGAGCTTTCACGAGAGGGGCAAGTCGTCGCATGACTTGTCTTAATACTACGCCTTCGCTCCTTCCATCGAAGTAAAAACCAGCCATGCACCGTACTTGTCCCGACGAATGGTCGACATATCCGAAGCTGGTCACCAGGCGTCACCAGCACGTTCTGCAGCAGGAATTGCCCGCATGCGGCACTCTATCCGACAGGATGAGGGGCGCCACAGGAATAGCTCCTGTATTTCGTCTAACCAAGAATAAGATGAGGTTCATACTATTCGTGGGTTTCATCAGTAGCGCAAATAGTCAGCCAATCGAATTCATTTATCGTTCATTCTTACTGTAACACTGAAGTTTTCGTTGTGATGTAGGAAGACCAGGCCATCACTACTAGCTACCAGTCTATGTCTCCGGACGAGATTTGTCCGGTTCGTTCTCAACCTCCTCTTTGTCTTCTGCAGGCGGGGTTCCTTGTCTATCAAGGAAACTCGGTAGGCTAGACCTTATATTTTCTTTAAAACATGTTCTCCAGCTGCAGATACAGTCAGAAGTACCCCTGGCATGGTCCTCGAAGGCCCGTGTATTATGGTTAATGAATGTATGTTTGGATGCATCGATAGACCTTCGATTTGATGTAAGTTATATTCGAGCTGGCACTCTGGATGAGAAGGTTCGAGCCTATTGGAGCCTTTCGTTGATCGAGGTGACCCCTCTGGAGACCGAGAATAGACGTTTCTGGGGCCATGGCCACGCGTGGGCCGTAGAGCTGCGAGAAGGGTGAATCATCCCCCCCATCCACAAAACAGACGACGGTGAGGGTAGGGTCAATTTGAGTGTGGACCGTCATGCCCTCATTAGTGGTAAGATTATTGGTCGGGAGACAATGTTTGTCCCAGGTAGCGTGAGAGTCAAGCTACCTAACCGTTGGTAGTCCACATGCGGAGATTGGAAAGCTGTGAGCTGATTGGGAGCGGGATGCCGGTGAATAAAGATGGTTCAGCGAGGCGAGCCGTGGATAAAATATCCCTAAGAAAATCAAAAAAGGCGGTCGTAAGTAAACGTAGACATGTCGCGCAAAAGGGTGTAGTCAGGTATCGCGAATGTATCGTCCCAACCACGCGTCGTGAGACGCGCAGCTCTGACTGACGTGCAAATGTTCTCAGATATCATCACGCCAGATGTAACAAGAGGACAACTAAGTGAAAATACTCACATCATGTTCTGGCTAGACCAGCACTAACAATGTCTGGAAGAGGGCAACGTGCATGTAAACGTGCAGTGTATGGATGCAGCATATTTGACACAAGGAAAGGTCAGATTGAGTAGTTTATCGTCTGAATGAGGCTGAAAACATCCGGCCTGAAATGCATACATATATCAGATAGCTAGCTTAGATGGGTCACTCACTAAACTCCAAGTGTGCGAGTTGTTTGAAGGGAAGGAACGTTTGAGATGCCACAATTGCGCTGGATGTTAGATTTATGCAAAGAAGAAGAAAAAAAAAATGTAAATGAACAGATGGAGATGGGCGTGGGTAAAATGGCGCGGTCGTGACGCGTCATAGTACGCGCCTTCAAGTTGACGCGCCTCGTGCATATCCCTTCATGATACCGCGTCAGCTTGAATACCTTGTCACGACCGCATCATTTTTTGCCTTGCGCGGTGGCAATGGATGCTGAAATTTCTGATCGATGACTTACTTTGCATATAAATCAGAGCGCTGAGTTATCCGGGAGGGATGG
>MU837160.1:8961-82688 GCA_029603245.1 Rhizopogon salebrosus TDB-379
GATGATGGAGAAGGAAGCTATAACTCACTGAGGTATCTGGACTATTCCGGTCGTCGGGGTTCTTTGGTGGAAGCCTGACTCTAATGCCTTTGATGGCCATCGCCGTTGGCTAGTGAACGGTCAGCTAGACAACGAGCCAGGACGACCTCGTACAGTTATTTGTCCGTGAGGAAAGATTTCCCGGACATCGTCGATGACCTCGCGCCTCAACTTAGCGAATTTTGCCTGCCGAAGTTCGTTCCTTGCGTGAGACGTACGGTATAATAACCACCTCGGTAACGCCTCTCACCTTGAGCACTCTTTGGTCAGGTTCCTCCATCGTGGCATCCATGATCTCGTGCACAAGATCTTCAAAAAAATTACCCATTTCTGTGAGGTAAGGGATAAACAATCTGGTAAATGAAGAGGCGGATTTGCTGGCGTGTTCTCTTTGTTATGACTACAAGTTTTTCTGTGTAGCCCGAGTCACAGCTGCAACGTACCGATGCATAAAACACCGAACTTTCCCGTTTTGGAGGGCTTCGAACGCTCTGCCTCTTTACTTGTTTGGAAAATTTCAGATCTGCGCACCAACCCCTCACCCCGAAGACAGGATACAATTCATATTGAGAATTTACTCGTTCCAGAGCACCTTCGCTTTAACCTTAATCTAGAGTTTTTGAGGCTAGTGCAGCACGTTTCAGGGACAACGAATTGCGCAGTACATCTTGAACATGCGTTAGTTTGGTACAGCTTTCACATTTGGGCATACCTTAGAATCATCGCCTCACCCCAGATCACGCCCTGCTTGAAGATGCTTATTTTCACCTGAATGAACCACCCCCAAAACGTGTCAAGCCACAGCTATGAAACTGAAGCAGTCTCGAGATCAGCGCAGATCGTTCTAACCCCAGGGCTCGGCGTATCGGCTACGAGGCAGGATGGGACTACGCAGGTCATTATAACCCCTGGGAAGTATGAGTTATCATACAAGATGAGATGGAACTTCCGATCCTTGACACGGGTCAAAGGGCTGCGTCAATTGTGTGCCAAATAGTGTCATAGATTCCGGCATGATTTTCTGCAGCAGCGCCAAGTTTACGTACCTGTCCAACAAGAACGAACGCGGGCCGGTATCAGCCTTCCAGCAGATAGTGAATTGGAATCGCATTCTCGAAATATGTGAAACGAGCAGCTCATATCATCTCGAACCAACATCTAAAAACACTGCTATCAGAACAACATAATGACATTCACAGAACCACATAAGTATGGTTACATGAATAGATGCAGATGTGCATACCAAAAGAGTCCGAGGACAAAGCCGAATGACAATTACACCCCACTCATGGCTGAGCAGCTTCTCGACTGGCGAGGAACGCGCCCATGTCTCTCGTTTTCCCTCTTGCCCCAGAGAGCCCAGCGCTCGGGAACCCACGTATAGCCCCCTCAATGGTATGTTCCGTGCGTTCATGAGGGATAGGGAATGCAGCTACAGCTGGTGACGCAGATACGGACTGACTAGGAGTATATGGTGCTGTGGACTGCGACGCTGTTGAAGACGAAAGAGGCGAGACGCGTTTTGACGTGCGGTGCTTTTTCGTTTTGGTTGGCTTGGGTGGCAGCTGCATTTCGGTTTGGGGATAGGAGGGTGAAACGGGTTGTGTGAGTTGGTGATGGTTGTAATGTAGGTTTCTGTCTCCATTGGAGATGGAAGCTGAGGTTCGAGAGCGAGAATCTGAACCTGAACCACTCCACACAGCAGAAGTATGTTGCTTCCGAGTGTATAGGCCACCGCCGAGGTCAGCGTCATCAGCGTCCTCTGAGCCTTCCCCATCGTTGCCGGTGGCTAGAAGTTGCTCTGGGCCACTCACGAACGGCCCAAACTCGACGGCTTGGGGCAAATAAGTTTCCCCACTGCCTTGGAAGCCCTCAAAGTCGTCGCCTTCATCAAGAGAGCCACCGTTTAGTGACAGCATAGTAGACATGCGCTCGCGTTCTCTCCGCTCCCTCCGCCGTGCCTTCCTCTCTGCTTTCCGCCGTGCTTCCTCCTCCCGCCTCTGCTGCTCAATTTCCATACGGTCTGGAGACGACAGACGAGCAATAGTCGATGCATCTAGTGGTGCTGCGTCCGAATCCAGCGTGGATGAAGAGACCGTACCAAGCGGTCTCCTTCTCCAACCCCGTTCGTCTTCATCATCCGAAAGGTAAATAGGCTGGCGGCCAAATAACGTGTAACCAAAGATAGTGAGCGAGAATGCAGGGCGTCTTCGCTGTTTTCGCCGTCCGGCACCGATGTTCGAGTGCAGGGAGAGCGTTTCTACTTCTGTGTCTGTGTCGCGCAAGAGCCCCTCGAGATCGCTTGACGGCGACCTGTGAGTTCTGGCATCGATGTGGGTGTTATCATTGGGTTCGGCGGGTGCTCTTCTGCCAATGCATGGCATGCACGAGGCAAAAGCAGCTCGTATGCTGTCTTTGTAGGAGAAGTTGTCCATAGCCATGAGTGTGATGCAGAAGGGTACGCAGTGTTGTGGTTATAGTTTCCGGTGCAGACTCGAAGCTGGCGCAAAGTAGCACCAGCGAGAAATAGCGTGAAATCGTAGACTCGTGGTGGCCAGCGCAGCTTCAGAGCAACACAAACACGTGTGGGGCTGAAAGGCCGCATACAACTACCTTACATAACCTTACGATATGCACTGCAACTTGAAAGGGTAAAAAAATAATGCCAGATCTTGTACAGTACTTCTTATTGAAACTAGACTGTGAGTACTTTATACAAGGCGTGACTTCAGATAATCCATGCAAAAAGAGACCACAACCAAATCGTCACTCCATCCCAGAAGCATCAGGGTCAAGTAAGCTGTTGGGAGTTTAGCCATGGCAGTAAATGCAGAAGGACAGCTCACCTGTACTGCTTCATTAGGGAGCATTCACCACCGTTCTCCAAATCGATGTTGTACGAGTAGAAGTAGCCCTCGGACGAAATGACCATAACCTGCGGTAGAGTCCTGAACAGACTAAGAATACGCTCAAGACACAAAGAAAACAGATTGAACCATACCCGCTGAGGGCAACAATACATCTTGCTCCACTTGTTGGTAATCGCAAGAACGCGAAGTCGCGAGATGGTTCCCACATTTCGGTTAATGTGTTGGGGAGATATCCTCCAACAGAATGTGACAGACTCTTGGTCACCTGCAGCGACTTGCGACGAAGACTGGTGCTGGACAACATCAAAAAGACAGTCTAGACCATATAAGAATCCAATCGACGTACGAAACGCCGCTCTTCTTGCGTTCATCAGCAAATGCTTCATAACCTCCGTGCATTGCTACTGAGCCCTCACCACCGTCAACGGATTCGGGCGGGCTAGACAAGCCGTCATTCTTCTTGCTGGATGAGGTCGATGAAGGTTTGTGGGGTCCGAGTTTAAATATGTGCACTGTATCGTGCGCCGAGCTGACAGCAAGTAGAGACGACACAACATTGAAGTTGATCGAATGTATCCGTGCCTCTCGAGTCCCCCGACGGAATTGATACAGTTTCTCTGCCCCAGGGATACTCCAAACCCGAATGACGGTACCCTTGTCGGATGCAGTTGCAAGCATGGTACCTGTTGAGTTGATAGAAAGGAAAGATATCGGTGATTTGTGTGCTTGGATTACATTGGCGACTGTCAAGGTGCGTGTGGAGAACAGGAGGACATCGCCAGATTGACCAGAGGAAGGCGCCTGTGACGTAGAGGCCTGAGTAGGGGATTGAGTAGTAGGAGAAGGGACAGGGGACGGATATGCAAGGTAGGAGTTGTCAGCAGATGGTGAGAGGGCACATGTTGCTGACGGAGCTCAGTTCTAGACTTCCCGTGCAACTGACGAGTGATGCACTCACCTTCAGGGTTAGGTGTGGTCTCTATGATATGCAGAAGTCGCATATTGGATATGTCATAGATGTATATTTCGACTTCCAACACAATGACAAGGGTTTTCCTGTTCAATTTGACAGAAAGGATGGATGACGGAAACAGGAGCTCGCAGATCATGGATTGTCGCTATTGGATAGGGAGATGGAGTTCCAAATTACCTTGATGGTTAAAGGAGTGCGCACCTTTGTGTTCACAATCTGCAGTTTTCGTGGGCTGGACTGGGGTTGATCGGCGGCACCGACCAGGGCAATGAGTGATGTGCAGAACAGCATTTCTACGATGCCGCGCGCGCCATCATCTAAGGACAAGATACGACTGTCACTTCAGTGTCCACACAGCACCAGTATAGGACAGGACGCACTCATCGTGTAGACTCTCCCGAATGGATCACAATTGGTAATGCTGTAACCCTTTCGAGTCCCGACAGAGATGCACCTAGAACTCGGTTGGAGCGCGCCGGAGAGACTTTCATTCAGACTCACGAGAAATCCTGGTTGAAATTTGCGAAGAGCATGTTGGCGTTCAACTTCTCTGCCATGGTAGCGGAATGAGGCGTAGTGCTTTGGTGGCACTTTGGCTTAATGCCTTCCATTTCAAACAACTACAAACATGGACCTACGGGCGCCTGTCATGTTGACCCCCAACTGAGTTTTCAATACTCTTCGATATCATGATGGAGCTAACACCGTTTATCGACAGAACGGAGGCGGGCGACTTGTTCAACCCAAGGCCTCAACCATCCGAATATACCGAACTACGCGAGCTGGGCTTACAGGTCTACAAAGAAGTCTGGAAAGAATTTTACGAATGGGAACCCAGAGAATGCCAACAAATCCTCGACTCTTTCGCAGGCCGACGAGTCTTCGGAGAGAGAGAAACGTATAATAAAATCATAGATCAGCTGTTCGACCCAGCGCTTCAGGATTCAGAGATGCGAGTCGAGAACCCAACCCAATCTTCGCTCATGATGACGCAGTACGATGCTGAGGGTCGGGGCATATCCTATCCCATAGAGATGGAGGAGATCTCTGTCGATCCTACTTTTGAGTCCCACCCTCCTTACGAGTCTTGTCCACCAATCAATCAGAGCATTACATCTGACCACCATTTGCGCGAGACAGCTGCCTTCATTCCGTATGCCGACGAGGAGGAGTTTCCTGTCGTAGAATACCTAGAACGCTTTCAGTACTTTGCATGGGAAGAAGACTTTGATCCAGACTGTAAGCCATGATTAGTTTAACACATCCTGAATCCACCAATTGGGATCCCATTTCCAGCGGAAATGATCCAGATCGAAACTGCCCGCAGACTACACAGTATTCACCTTATCTCGACCAAGGACATTGATCGGATGGGCGTACTCAAACCGCTGCGTGAAACTCACAATCGAGGTCTCCTGTGGGAGAAATCCCAGCGGTTAGCCTGCCTCCTCATCTCCGCACAAGGACGGCTCTCATAGTTCTATGCAGAGATTTCCTTCGGTGGCCGGGAGGAGCGTTTGCTACTGAAGGTGACATGCAGACCACCTTCGAGCCCGCAGCTGATAATCTGGGTAAAAGATTATCATCAGTTCTTCAGACCTTTTGTCCAAACCTTAATTGTCTGCGCACTTTGTGTACAACGCACAGTAAGTCCCACTGTAATCTGTTTGGATTTCTCACTCATGTGGTCTGATAGCGTATCCTCGCTCTGGATCCTTCGGAGGTGCTAGGCCCAAGGTAACAAATCAAAGCATGCAACTCAGTGAGGGAGAGCCCTGTGGAGAAGAATGTTTCCGTCTAACAGACGATTCTTACTTGGTAGTCATTATTGTTGAGCACGCACATCGTTCATCCCTGATCTGCGCGGTTCGTAGGACAAAGTTTACTGGGAGAATGAATCCGATCTGGAGACTTTGAAAACAATTTTATCCATCTCCGCGGATCTATTCCCTTGTCAGCTTGCAGATCTCTGCTTCAAACCATGCAGAGAAGTAAACGTGTTTGCATGTATCCTGTGCTGCCTATCTCATTCATCTCAAGGTCTTTGTTCAACGATCCCACATATTTCCAGACCATATGGTAATTGACGATGACCCCGCCGGCGATGAGGAAAGTCATACACAGGGCCGCAAAAAGGCTCGAAAACCTCGCCTCCAATTTGGTACTTCAAAATTTCTATTGGGTGACTGGGTTCTGGCTCACCGTTTGTTGCAGAAGAAGAGCGCTCTCATGCGTCATTCGTCCCGTAAGCTTTTCTAATGATGATCAGTCCAACAGTCATGAGATACTTCGTTACGTAGCCTCGAACCTTGCAATCATAAGGGCCCCTGTATCGACGCTTGGTGCAATTGCTATCGTCAAAAGCGACGCTGCCAGCTAGCTTGCAGGTGTGGTGTAAAATGTGCGTATGGTCGTCCCTTGTATATTCTTGATACGGGTCAGATTCCTGAATGACGATTTTATAGGTCTTCGCCAATATCGCGGATGCACGTGCAAACGCTGCCATTCCGGAACCACAAGTTGTCCGTGCATAGCATACCTCCGAGAATGCTTACCTGGGATATGTACGAACTGCGATGCAAGGTAGAGTACACCATTTGAACTTCCTTAGTGCGAACTAATTTAAATTCCTGTCTAGAGGTCAAATTATGTTAAGCATGTGATGACTGTAACTGACCTTTAATCAGGCTCAACAAAAAGGCCATGCAAGAACACCAAGCTTCAGCGAAACGATGCCAAGGTATGAACTAGAGTCTTTCATCGTGACTCTTGCTCACCGTCAGTCAGGCGATCGAGATCAAGCGGGCGGAATTCGGCTTAGGAGCGTTCGCGGCCCAAGACATGAGGTCTGGTGATTACATCGGAGGTGATACTATTTCCTTACCAGATTCGGTGAACACAACATCTTATGTGGTGCTTAGATTATGTCGGCATTTTCATGTCACACGAAGACACTGAATGTCTAGAGTATGCCTTGACACTGTTGGCGCCGTGCAAAACGTCCTCACCTCCCACAGTGTCGTCACCATTTACAGCGGACGCAATTATCTTTTCGAGGTCTCGGTCGATATGGCTGAGTTGTTCGATGCTGCTCGAGTCGGGAATGTTACCCGCTTCCTGAATCACGACGCAGACGCGAACTGCGAGGCACGAGGTAAGTCGTAGCATGGAGTTAGATTGCCCATCAGCTTTAAGGTTTTACTCCAGTTCTTCTCGTTAATGGAGAACATCACATCGGGTTTTATACCAGTCAGTTTTCCAGACCCGTAGCATCGGATCGCTTTACTAACCGTCTGAAGTCAAGGCGGTGGCTCGTGGGGAGGAGCTTTTCTTGAACTACGGTGATAAATACTGGAAGGACAAGCTCCACTAATAGTCGTCACAAGAGTCAAGCAATTGATACAGCGGTCTGTGTTATTCCCCCTGTACAAGTAAGAATTGTCGAGCACGCCTTGCCTGCGAGAACTGAATCAACGTGTCTTCTGTCGAGCGAGAAATGCCAAAACCTCGCAACAAGAATCCTCAAGGAATGGAGTACATGCGTAGTGATAGCTTCCTCAAGAGTGATGGAAGGCATATTAGCTTGGAAGATTGCTCTTTCTTGCCCACCTATCCCTTCCGATGCGTACTGCTTGAACAATTGACAACATATTGCCCAGGAGAAATTCAGATGGTATGGGGAGACAGTAGAGTCCACTAAACTGGATTTATTTCTGTCCAATGTGCCTTGCAAAACCACTACTAAATTTCTCGGTCTTGATGATTGGCATTGCCTGGCGATGGTTTCTCTCCACACCATGAAATTGAGTGAGAAGAGAAAAATTATACAATTGCAAGAAATCATTGTGACTATAGGAATACACGAAAATATAGAGCCTATTCCTCCATCTCATCTCCACTCTCATCGTCGTCGTCATCATCACTGTCCTCACCCTCAGCAACATCAATAGGATCCAAACTCAGGTCATGATCTGCGCCAACGTAGGAATCGCAGATGACATAAAGTTTCAACGCATGCTCTCCTTTTGGTAGGGTGAACTCCAGCTTCACTGAGAGACTCTTGTTGACGGTGACACGCTTGATTGATAGCAGCTGCTTCGTGCTCGGCTCCCCAACCACGAGCCACCAGTTTGCTATCTTTTTGCTCGGGTAGAAGGGCGCGACAACGTTCTGGTCGTCAGGATCCTCCTCGTCTGCATCACGGGAAAGAGCAACCTGCATGGTGATCGGCGCACCAGCGGTGTATTCTCCTTTGACAAGCTCAAAGGACACGTCAAGGGTCGGGTATGAGTTGACGAACATCGCGACATCGCGCCTAATCATCATGTCAATATTTTCTTGAAACGCACATACAAGGGATACTTACATTTGGCGAACATCCATCTGCAAAAGCTGGTTCCGTGTGTCATCTTCCATCTCCATTACATCATAGACTGACTCAACGCCAGCGGCTTTGCAGCGTTTGATGACCTGTAATAAAAATTTGATCAGTAACAATAATAAAGAGTACTACGACAAATGGACAAACCTCTGGCTCAAAGTGAGGGATTTGCTTCAAGGGCGAATCGGTCTCCCACATCGACTGTACACACATCTGCGACAAATCCATTGCTCCCAGTGCGTTCAGCCATGCGTTCGAAGACATGACATCCACACATGCTGACAGCAGGTTTAATACCTTCTCCAGGACCAAATTTTGGTCCGCTGCCAAGTCGGGCGGCAGCTGGATACGAGAGAAGTGGGCCTGTAAGAGTAGGAATGTCTTGAAGTGAGGAGCCTCAAAGTCCGCGCGATCAAGCTTGACGGGAACGCGGTCGTAGATGCGGCGGAGAATAACATCTTCGTGACGCCTGATAGGAATCGACTCGAACTCTGCAGAAGAGGCGACGACTTCGAGGAGACCTTTGAGTTTCGTCCGCTCCTTGAGTGACAGGGTGTAGACTTCCACGGTGACGTAAGAGATATTGTAGTAGGCCGCGATCATCCCGAGGTTCAGTGCCGAAACTTCCATTTCATCTTCTATGGAAATGCACTTCGAGTTCACCAATTCTTGCAAGGTGTTCTCCACGAGCTCTGACAAGTGATCTGACAAGTGCTGATGGCTGACGTTGTGAAGATTGTAGTAGTTAGGATTTTGGGTCATTCGGCGGTAGAAGTAAGTCCATGTTAGGATGTCCATCGCATCTTGCTTGTTTTCAATTGTCTTCACAGCGATCTCCGCGAGGAAATAGTCGTGCAACAGATGGGTAGGTAAGTGGGACTCGATTGGTAGACCCTCTGCGAGGAATTTCTTGTAGAAGTCCTTGCGCGTCTGCTGGCACATGAGTACGCATCGACTGCGTTCATCATTCCGTGGTCTGCAAGCACGACCCATCATCTGCAAGACGTCCATGACGGGGTAGTCGACATATCGATGCTCCTTGCCCTCGTAGTATTGCACGCCCATTATGATCACCATGTAGCTTGAAACAGGTAGACTCCATGCAGTATCCTGCAGGCGCTCAGTTGTTGACAAGTAAAAAAGTCGTGCACGACATACCTTTGATGCCACCAAAACCTGGATTGCGCCAGACTCGAATAAGCGTTCGACAATGCGCTTGTCTTGCTTATCAAGGGCCTCGTGATAATACCCAATACCATGTTTCAGGCATTCGACGAGGCCCTTGTCGTTGATGTGGTCGAGATGAAGCTGCAAGTCAGCTTCTTCAATATTCAAGAAGCGATTCGAGTTGTCATCAGCTCCGCAGTGGACCAACAAGTCGTCAACCGTAAGTCGGCACTGGCGTCTTGATGGAACGAATATGACGACAGGTTTGTCCGGGGAGTGCTCAACGATGGCGAGATAGGCAGGTTTAGACATAGCGATCATCAGCGAAGGGAAATGAGGGATAGTGAAGCTTTGGAGATGTATATCCATGTCCAGCGGCCTCGAGCTGCGAAGATAGATCAATAGGATGAACATTAGTTGCTATTGCAAGACATACCTAGGCGAGAAGTTGAATATTGCGTGCGACGGTGCGCCCATCCATTCACCAAGATCCCTCGCATTAGCAAGCGAGACACCACAAGCGATTATGCGGGTCTTAATCTCCGTTTGCGCAGAGACATAGCGAGTCCTGGAGATCACCACTTCATACGTTGGACCAACTTCTCCACCTACAAGATGGATTTCGTCCGCAATCAGCAGTCCAATGTTCTGCACGTTCTTGCGTTGCCGCCATCTTCGAGACAGGACATCCCACTGGAAACATCGTTTCAGTTAAAGGTTTACGACGGGTTTGAGGTGAAGCTAACCTGAGATGGAGTGCAAACGATCACATCGCCCTTCTCAAGGAGTCGAAGGTCAGCGCTGGTTTCTCCTGTAAGGCTTACTATCTCCTTGCCTCCCTGCAGCTCGCTGAACTTGCTACGCCACTCCGCAACACGTTGGTCAACCATCTCCTGGTAGGGTTCAATGCAAACCGCCCTAGGTTGCTCGCGTTGGCTCCAAAGGCGGAGCAGGGCGAATTCGGCACAGATAGTCTTGCCGCTACCAGTAGGTGCGCCAATGAATACATTCTCATCAGACGTATACAGAGCCTGGAAGACCTGTGTCTGGATTTTGTTGAATGTCTGGATATCAGATGAGTAGATGCTCTCGAAGTCCTTGTTGTGCAGAGCAGACAACGGGAGTGGCTGGAGGTCGAGAAGAGGAGTCGGTGACGGGAACTTCTCCGGGAGAATTAGGTGTTTGAATGATATGGGCAATCGGGTCTCCGCGTGCAACCATCGGTCGGAGACCACGGAGATGTAATAGTTCGGGGGGACGGGATCAAACATCGGAACAGTGATGGTGATGTTGTGTTCATCCTCTGCGTACCGCTGACGCAAGACGAACGAGTCATGGAAAAGAACAATCTCGCCATCGACATCTTCAACCATGATGATGAATGTTTCAGCCGTGCCATGGATTTTCTCGTCCCATCGGAAGTCAGGGACAATAGACAGATCGATACGAAGAAGTGAGCGAGTGATAGGCTGCACCTGAGCTTGCAGCTGCAACTTGGGGAAGCTGTGCACCAAACGATGTACAAGTCTTCCAGCGTTCGGAATACCGATAAGCTCGCCGATTTCAGGAGGGTCTAGGTCAAAGTACCGATACCAAGGCTAGGATAGAAGGTATCTTAGTACGAGTCCCACGGAAATTAATATTAAACCTACGAATTGTTTGCCTTCCGCTTTTCTGATGACATCCTGTGGAACACCCTTGAATTGGCGAAGTGGTGTCATAGATCCCCACCTAAAGACCGATTAGTTAGTGAATCGTCATTACATACCCTTTTCAAAATTAACGAACATTCGTCGCTCGACCATCTTGCATAGGTCAAGGCACGCACGCGCCGGCACTGCCCACCCTCGCTTCAAACAAATCTCAAACATAGCCCGGATAATACTATCAGGAGTGTGAGCTTAAGTAGAATAAATCTTTAACGAAAAAGTACATACCGGCCGGCAGACTGCTGAACGAAGACCATGTCAGCCACAAGAGCGAAGCCTAATCGCCCAATCAGCGTAGTGTGATAATCAGCTAAAGCGTCACCTACCATCAAGTTTAAGCTGCGAAATGTATGCTTGCAGAAGGACATTGATCTTCGCTGCAGGTTCGTCGACGCTTTCCTTGACTGGAATTGGCACGCGTTCTAACAATTTACCAAGCTCAAGCTTCTCCTCTTGGCGGACCTACAGAAACGAGTGCTCGAATTGGCACGGCTGATATAAAATGTACGAGACATACCGGTAGCAGTTTGAACTCGTTCGAGAGCGCAAACACCCTGAAAAGCTCCAACGTTGACATAGTCGGCCTCAAATGCTGGTTGTAGGTAGCCATCGAATTGTACGTGATGTAGTAGTGAGAGGCAATGCGACCAAGCTCAGTGCCCTGGAAACGACCAGATGCACGTTCGTACTTGATGAGATGGCACTTCTCCAGTAGAACAGCAGCAGAATGGGCGATGTCAGCGCGTTTCTGTATAAGACCGTCGTCGTCCTGGTAATCGACGCCGACACCATACAGTCCCGGGGACTTCAGCATACGAACATAGCTGCAAGAAATGTCAGCATCACACTTCTGCGGGGAAAAGATGATCTTACAGATAAGTGTATCCCAACCATTGAACAGCCTCGTCGCGATTGCGAACAGTCCCAAGAACAATCTCCGCGTTCAAGTTGTCCGCAAGCTTCGAAACGAACTGAGACTCGATCGGCAGCTGCTGATTCAACAAACTGAGGTAGTACTGCAGCTCCGAGTGGTTCGTGATGATGATGCCCTCACCATATGTATCGTACTGCGGACGACCAGCACGACCGAGCATCTGCAACACATCTTGGGAAGAGAGTTCGACCCAGCGGCCTTTCTCGGGGTTATAGATCTGCGTGCCCTTGATGATGACAGTGTGTGCAGGGAGGTTGACACCCCATGCGAGCGTTGCAGTACAGACGAGCACCTGTACTGCGCCATCTGCGAAAAGCTCCTCGACAAGATTCCTGTCCTCTCTGGTCATACCGGCATGGTGAATAGCGAACCCAAACGGTAAGAGGTCGCGTAGGTTCCCATCCTTGACATTGCCAGATTCCTCCGTGAGGATCTCACGTGTCGCCGAGTCGGGACGAACGAATTGTGCTATCGTCTCTTTCTCTATGGCCAAGTCGCGGATGAACTTTGCGGTCTTTGCAGTTTCCTTGCGAGAGTGCACAAAGACGAGCGTCTGGTTCTTGCCCGCTTGGTCAAGCACCTTCTCGTAACAAACCTCGTTCATGACCTGAAAACGTTTGATAGCTTTTTTCTCGGTGACACCAATGAACTGCTGCTGAAGTGCGCACGGACGATACGAGGCATCGAAGTAGAAGAGACCTTTTGACTCGTCCACGCGGAGGAATGTCGCGACATCTTGGTAATTTGGAAGCGTAGCTGAAAGACCGACCAAGCGAACATACTCCCCTGTCTGCTCCATCCTTCGTATTGTACGTGCTACAACACTCTCCAGCACTGGTCCGCGCTCATCGTGGAGTAGATGGATCTCATCGATAATCACAAGCCGAACGAGGTTCGTATAGCTGGTGTCGGTGCTCTTGCGCGTGATGACATCCCACTTCTCAGGTGTGGTGACGATGATCTGTGTCTCTGAGATTTGCTGCTTCGTCATTTGAGAGTCGCCTGTGAGCTCGCCAACTTTGATCCCGAAAACGTTCAGCCGCGCGTTGAAGTTGCCAACCATTTCTTGGACAAGTGCCTTCATAGGAGCTATGTAGACAATTTTGAAATCGTCAAGGGCGAATTCGCCTGTAGACTCGTCGCGATATTTGGACAGCTCGTTAAGTATGGTGAGCATGGCGACGTTAGTCTGCAAGATAATTTAGTGTCTGAAAGGGGGAAAACATGACGGGACGCGTGCTCACCTTACCAGCACCGGTAGGCGCGCAGAGCAAGAGTGGCTCATCGGTCCCGAAAGCAATTGGGTAGAGCTTGCTCTGAACCCGGTTGAGCTTGGGCACGGTGAATGCTTGCCTTGCCCACTCCGGAAGTGCAGTGACAGGTACAAGCTCATCCTCACCACCTTGCTTCTTCGGGGGTGCAGGGACATGAATCTCCTCGTATCCCTTGCGTGCCCGCTTGAATGAACCCTCAGGCAGTTTGCACTTCTTGTTGGACATCAAATGCCCACCCTGACTGAACGCCATGCTTTCTAGGTCGACCATGCGCTTGGGCTGCACCGTAGAGCCAGGTGCAAGGGTTGCTGTCTTGGGTACTGCAGGCTTCTTTTCATCCACGTCCATGACATCGTCCTGCACCTTCTTGGCTTGGCGGTCTCCAGCAAGCTCCCGCAAGATCCAACCAACACCCTTCTCTCGCATAGCCACCTCGATATTAACCCGCCCATCCGCATCGCTCCGCATGAGCTTCGTGCACCACACCACGACATCCCGGTTTTTGAGGAACTTGGTGATCACATGGAAGCTCTGGTACTCGAAGAGCGCCATCAACTCGTTCTCGCAGTCGCGCAGGCTTGATTCTGAGCTGAGGACGGAGAGTACTGCCGCCGCCTTGTCCGCTGCAGTAACTGGATCTGGGTAAACTTCCGATATCTGACGCTGCACCCAGAAGCCGTCAATTGCGTGGGGCGAGACAATGTCTTTGTCTGCTTTGGTTTTTCCAGCACCACGGGACGACGAGCCACCGATGACCAGCTCCTCCTCGCCTGCTTCCTCAGCTTCCGGTGCAGTTTCATCTACCTCTGCCTCCTCTTCGTCACCCTCGTCGTCCGACCCTTCCCGGATTTCGTAGCCTTCCTCATCTTCTTCCTCTTCCTCCTCATCGTCGAAAACGACTGCAACCCCAACTTCGTCGTCAATCTCAGCATCCTTGCGCTCCATATCCGGATCTGCCATTGTCTCGTCCTCGGCACCATAGTCGGTGATTTTTTTCGCCCGGGCAACGAGTTGAGAGAAAACATCGTTGGGCATGGGTCCTAACACCTCCTCAATTTCCCGCTTCTTATCAAAATCCTTCAGGGACTCGTTCTTGAGTGTCTCAAGGACAGTGTCAGTTGCACTGCGAATGATGTCCTGCGCCTGGTCGCCCAGAACTTGGTGCACCGTAGACAGCATAATTTCGTAGACCTCGCGTGTTTCGGCAGTACGGGGGCGGTATGCGAGACCTTCGACATCTTGTGTCGCCTCGATGATATCCGTGTACCCAAAGCCAGCTTCTACGTGTCGTTTCACGACTTTTTCTGCTGCTTCCTGCTTGCCCGCGTCTCCTGCCTTTTTCTTCTTCTTCTCGACGTCTTTAGGAGCTTGACGCTGGACGCGTGAGCCCATGTCATGGTAGTCTATCCGTCCTGCGAGAGAAGTAGGGGCACCATCGGGTTCTCTGTCTCTCCTGGGCAAAGCAGACCTGTCAGCAGTCAAGACAAGCGATGAGATAGCACCATAGTTGTATCCAGAAAGATCTGGTTTGCCTCCTGGTCTCCCAGACATAATCCCAGTCGAAAAGTGGTTGAGGACGAAGTGAACGTCGTTCTTTAGCTGAGTTTAAATTTCGAAAAGTATAATCAACGAATTTTGATAATATTCATTTAATATTTATTTAAATCTTTGATGCCTTCCAGTTGGATCGTTCAAGCTATGAAGGAAGGGCCGTATGTACTTTGACGATATCGAAGCAAACAGAATCGTGAACGATGCGTATATATTCGAGTTAACGATGATAAGACGCATGATATAATATTGAAGAGCTGAAGGGACGATAAACCCGATTGTAATATAACAGCTAGTGGTACAAATACCCAAAATGATTTTATACAAGGAGCAATTGCAGGCTCGAAATATTTTAATGCAGTGACCAGTGACCACCACCACTAAGTGTATGGAAATCGGAATATAAAGATCTGGGCAGAGACTACGACGAGCACCTGATGGTAGCCTGACGCCAGATATGCGGCAGATGCTCAGCTCGAAGCCACTCGCTCCGGCTCGGACATCATGTCCCAATCACTCCCACTCCCACTGGCATCTTGAGCGTCAGACCAGGACTCGGACTCAGAGCTGACGCTCCCACTCCTAATTGGAATCAGGGGGCGCCATCCTAACACCCCGCTTGATCGAGCACTTGCTGAGGTACTAGGGATGCCGTGTAGCCCTCGCCATAGAGGCGCTCCTACACCAGCCTCGTCCTCAGAATCAGTTCCAGAGATGCTCGAAGGAACCGAAGGGGAACGAGGCGGAATAGGAATCGGCGACGATGGGAAGGAAAAGCTGTATGGAGATGGGGACGATTGTCGCGACGCAGCATCTGTATCTTCCATCGGACTCCTGCGGCTCTCCTCGAATGCAAGATACTCTAACATGTCCTCAGAGATATCTGCAGCCCCGGCTGGTGGCGATGGCGGGACCGAGCCATAGTGAGAAGACCCGCACGAGGAAGAAGATGAAGACTCCAAGTCTGAAGGCCACGCGTCAATTATATTGCTCGGTGGCTGTGTAGCATCTCCATTGCGCAAGGTATCTGTGCTTGACACCCTCCTAGGCCTATTGTGCCTCTCGTCCCATTTCACCATCTCCTCTCTCTCCCTCGCATGCCGCGCAAACATCTCATCCCACAAGGTCGGTGCTGATCCCCTATTGCGAAAGGAGTCTCTAAGCGCCCACTCCGTATCCAGCATTGCGAAGTATGTGACGTCTTTCCAGACACCAGCCATACCTGCGTTTTCTCGCTTGAAGACGGAACGTCGTCGAGTGCCTTCATGTGTGAAACCCTGCCCTATGAAGAGCCGCATTGAACGGTCTTTCTGGGGAGAATCCATGATTGCCGCTTGTATGCGATGGAACTTGAGTTCTTCAAACGCCCACCGCAGGACGAGGTCCACAGCTTCGCGAGCAAAACCATTGCCTCGCTGGGAGTCGGCAATGACAATCCCAACATTCGCTTCCCCTGCTACAGACTGAGCAGGGGCAGCGGTGACGTATACGAGACCAATCGGATCGTTGGTATGAGAACCGTCTTCAGGGGGGTCTATGAAATCTCCGAGCTCGTTGACGATATTCCTTGACATGATTTGTTCTTCGGAAAGCTCTATGTTGCCGGAAGTCTTCTTCACAACGGCGCACAGCAAACACTCCTCTGCGAAAATACTGAAGCATGGTACGGGTGCTTCTATAGCCTCTACTGTACTCTCCCTGAGTTGCTCCCAGAAAGCTTGGACACGGACATCATGCTGGTGGTCGTTGAGGTATAGCGAGAGGGAGAGATTTTTTGACTGTGTTATCATGGTTGATGAGCGATGGTGTAGATAGTGGTGTTGCTGCGGTTATTTCCTGTGATTTGAGATATATACTGACTTGATAGGCGCTGACTCTTGACGCCCACAGCATACAACGAGGGTCACAGCACAGATCACCGCTAATTCTGGTTGATAATAAATACGGTGATCAAGCTCCGGGAAAAGTCAACTTCGACGTTAGAGCACTGGAAGGTTGGGACGGGAAATATTAGGGGAATCCTGTAGGGTCTCAATTCAAACAGGGGTGGCTATGTTCTTCTGTTCTCACAGTCGAGTGAAGATATGCCGGCAATCTAATACGTCCCAGAGACATGTGACAGTGCGGTGCAATGAGAGAAGTTCACCGCCTTCGCTCTTGTGGCGAGTGCACAGAAGGGACGATAAGTAAAACGTGTTTTCTATTAATACAAGACGTATCAAAGTTGCCTTGATGCTAGGATCATATTCCTCCGAAGGGCATCAGCGGGTCCACTATATCGAGCGTTAGCGGGATGTCCATGATCCACCTTGTGATCATGTCCTATTCTACGGGTGAGCAATGGACACAAAAGCTTGATTCATAGCACTCACCAAAGCAGCCTCTGGTTGATCGAAAGGAACCATGTGCCTGGAAGGGTGGATTGTGAATGATCTGAGGTGCAAAGAGAAGGTGGTTTTACTGACCCTGCTTCGTGAACAGTCACAAAGGTAACGTTTCCGGCGCCAGAACCGGCATTACCGGCAGACCGGACGGTGCCAGCCATCTTCCCAGAACGCATTGTTACCCACTGCTCAGTCGGGGCAGTGGAAAACTCATCAAAGAAGATGGTGTCCAATTGTTCGACCCAACGCTCATTGCCCTGAGATGTGGTGTTAGCTTTTATGCCACAAACCCGAACCCTGCATGACCTACCATATAATTGCACATCATATCTAAGAATGTATTCAGTAATGCGCTGCACACAATACAAAAATATCCCTCACCAGCATTACCAGCATAGACAAGAAGTCTAACACCGTCATTGATCATCTCCTGCAGTAACAGTGGCGTGTTGTGCATCGAATCACCCTGGAGCATGAACGCCTGGTTGACAGCCATATTGCACGACTCGAACTTGCGTTGAGGGTTCACACCGAGTGCGGCTTTAACCTCAGGATCATTCAAGTAAGTCTCAATCCAGCCCATCTGACGGTAACATAACGGGCCGTCCTTTTCAGGGTCGCATTCGATACGCGCATCATAGGGATTAAGGCCAGATTCTGAATTTCAGGCGAGCTCAGGTGTGGTCAGGGATAACAATATCAGTGGCACGTACGTTGAATGGGACCATAAAGCTGAGAGTTGCAATACAATGCAGCAGGGACGCAAGTGAAACGAGAATTGAAGTCGTAACACGCTTTGGTCATCCTCTGGCAAGTCGGCACTTTGCTCCTCAAGGCAGTGCATTCTGCACCATTGGGGTCATCGTAGATCGGGTACGGTCCCTCGCAAAGATAGTCAGGTATCGAAGCCATTTGTACGTAATTGTCCGTCATTCCATTGCCTAGAATAACAGACGCAAGGTTGATGTTGACGAGTCCAGGAGAGGCAAAAGGTATCTTCTTATTCTCGGTATAGATGACGTTCGCAATGTTCGGAGCATACGTGCCGCCGTAACTCTCCGCGGCGATATGGAAAGGTTGAGTGGAGTATTCAGGGAAGCGGCTGAGGAAGAGTTCCATGAAGGCGTAAACATCCTTTCCAGCAACGGGACTAGTGTTGACGGTGCTGCCATCTTCGGAGTACGAATATCCGACGTTGATGGGCTGGTCAAGGAAGATCATATTGGCATGGGCATTCCAGCTGTGGGGGTTATACGTCGTGTTAGCGCCCTCGTCGGAGATGCTGCATGGACCAAGCTCGAACAGAAGGCCAGTAGACGAGCTGCATCCTGGGCCACCGTTGAGCCACATCACAAGGGGCGCATCCTCGGGAGAGGTACGTGACTCAAAGAACCTACATCATAGGTGAGGCTAAAACGCCGGCGGAGTTAAATACCATTCCTCACCAGAAGAACAAATGCTTGTCGTCGGTGATATCAAGGTAACCGGAGTACTGTTTCACAGAGGGATCGCACAACTCGGGTTCCGTGATCCTAAGCTTGTAGTCGCCGAATTGAGGGTGTGAAACCATCTCATCTGCGGCGTTGCGGTTACTCCAAGTCAAAGGTCAAACAAGGCAAACCGACTTACAAGTCAGGCCATGTTGCTTGATGAACTGCTTCCCGTCTTCAGCCCATTGATGCGCTATCTCCTTCCCCTTATTGATGATACCTTCCACGCCGTGCAAGTGGTTGAGACCCGGTCTCTGGACAGGGTCGGTCTCGCCAAGAATTACTTGTGCATCTTCAGCGGGGGCTGCGAATATTGCTGGTATGAGCGCCAAAGAAAATAAACTGAAGACCTTCTTCATGTTGAAGGTGGTTGAGTTGTGAGATGCGACCTCGACCGACGGCGACACACCTCAATGTTTTGATGATTCAGCAATTAGAATTTAGAACCAAACAACCATGAGATTAATCTCGGACTCTTTATTCAGACCGAATGTCCAGGCCTTGTCAAAGCCTTGTGGCACATCGTGGGGATGTTTCCTCGAAGCAGCTGCGCAGCGAGGCAAATATTGATAACGAACGCATGTACAAGAACAATTTACCCAGAACGTCCTAGATCCCTCGTTCAGCACTAGTCAAGTGTCACCGTCAAATCTTCAATTCGGTACGAGACAGGCGTGGAATAGTAATACAACAATATACTCATGAACAGCTACAGTTATGAATAAACGAGCGGGCGGGCACATAATTGTCCTGCATTAATATGACCTGCGTTACGACCCCAAAGCGAAAAGAGTGAACTACAAGCTGCACAGATTGGTGGGGTGAAATTCTTTTCAAAAGTTAGTTTGGATGTATAAGTACAGTGGCAACAGATAAACCGGAGACGAAGACGGTGAATAATATAGTAGACAATTCAGACCACATGGGCGGGCGAGCGCGGGCGGTCACAAGAGTTCTGGGTAGATATGACTCTTGGGGTAAGAATGGGCAAGAAGAGGTCGAATATCAGTCTCTATACAAGTGCACTTCTCTTCAAATTATCGCGAACAAGAAGATCTTGCACTGGCAATAAGGAGCGAATCAGCTTCATGCCACGGAGAAGATCAAACCAGACATGAGCGTACCGTTCTCGAGGATCAATGTCGTCGATTTGGCCTCCTGTAAGACAAACACAGTTACGAGAAGTAGCAGTAGACAAGCACTAAATATCTTACAGTCACAGATGTAAAATGACAGTAAAGCTGTCGATCAGGAGAATGGTCCTTCAGCAGGGCAGTAAATTTCTTCTTGAGGTCTGAGGAATAATAGGTCGGAAAACAACGTAAAAACAGCTGAGGACATGGACTCACAAACACTAGCACTTTCAAAGTCATTCGGCCGGCTTCCATAGCTGACAATGTAATCGGCCAATCGAATGCCCGACTCAAGCTTCGCACGAAGGATATCGCATTTATTTAGGAAAAGTACCAGATCCGTCTTCTTCAATAGCGGATTTGACACAATGGACTTCCAGAGGAGGAAGGAATCTGCCTGTCTCAAAGAGTGAGGGAAAGTCAGGAAGAAAGAGAATAAGGGGTTACCAATCTATTTACGGAGAGGTCTTCTTGAAGAACCTGATCAAAACAACTTATGGGTGCTAGGAAAATGATGGCATTCATGTCGTCGAAATAAGGAACCCACGCGGCTCTCTAAAAAAAGGCACATTAAGTCGGAACATCTTTGATACGACACGACTGATGCGCACCAACGATCTCTGACCACCAACGTCAAACACACGCCAGTCATGACTCATGGGTGATCCCAACGGACCTAAACGAACATAAATCGGCTATGAGTCACTAGCTAGTGACGTCATGACACGAACCTGTTTTCATCGTAAATCGATGCTCTGACACCCCAAGCGTCTTTAATCGTGCGCGCAGAATATCATCTACATTTTAAATCATGGTTGGTCGATGCCATGGGGAAACCATTTCAGCTTACCATCCGTGGGTGTATAATGCAATGAGGTTACGCGATCTAGTGCGTCAAGGAAGCTGGAACCATCGTCAGAGTCAAATGCGAGAACATAGTTCCAGGACGTACAACCCAGCCATCTCTTCTGGCCTCATCTTCTCGATCTCCATCATTTTCTTAACAATAGGATCTGCCCACAGTCGTTTCATGTCCTCCGAGCAAGCATTGAGAACCAAGCCAGGATCGTCCGGGTCTGACCAGTCGATTAGATCTGAGCTGTCACAACTTTCTCGACCTATCAGCCGACTGAACGTGTTCTTCCAACCCGCGGAAGAGTTGACACTAATCTCTTGTTGAAGAGGAAGGGATTGTGCAGGGTTAGCAAGTCCGGAGAGCTGTACGTGACCATAGGGAAGAAGTTTTTTCACTAACGCAACCTCAACCTGCAGTAATGGAGCCAAGCGCATTTTGAGTTTCAAGTGATCTGTAGTGATTGGGGGATAATCCCTATGTGACGAACTGAGTCGGTTCGTTGAGTGATTTGATGACGTAGGGAGGGTGTGTGCTGAGGAATGTACTCTGGACATTAGGTCCAAGATGGCGTGGACGGACTGGACTACATTGAGTTGAATGACCGCTCTCCATGAAGCCCGCTCCGAGCGAAAAGCCTACACAGAAGCGGTCAGCATTACACTCTTTTTGTGAAGTATACCACGAACTTTGGGAGAGTTCATGAGCTGGAAGTCTGCAATGTACCCAAATGAAGGTAAATTGTGGTTTATCTAAGGATAAGTCTTGCGCTCACTCTTCAGGGTTGTCGATTTTCCTGCAGGCTACCAGGTGAACTAGAGCAGAGAGGAAGTATGCAAATGTACTCACCAGATTCGCTCTGGCCTGGTTTTGCGATAGTGCATGGTCAGTAACACGTGTTGAGTGGAAGCCAGCGAGTAGAGCGCACCTAGGAGTAGTATCTTGATTGCCTTAGGACCCTTCTTTTCTGCAATACGTTGCCTGTTGAGTTCATCATCGATGGCGTCCGAGACGCGCTTTGCTTCTTGTTCGGCTGCAAGTCGCTGCTCGCGCTCCTCAGAAGTTTCGCTCGGAGGAGGCGCTATTGCACGGGCAAGAGGGTCGTCATCCGAGATTCTCTGTCGTTTTGCCCTCAGCATGGTCCGGGAATGAAGGTGGTGGCGGAGGTGGCGGTGGTGGAGGTGGAAGTATGAAATGAGTGCGCTAGGGGAAGCGTTATGGTACAAATTGCCTACGGCGCCGGCGTACGTGGGTTGAGATGGAAAGAAACTGTTGTGGTCGAGCTGTGGAATTCTTTGACGAAAGTAACTACTAAAAAGGCACAGGACCCGAATTGGAGATCGGCGGTTGTCCTGAGAGCTGGACTTGTGACTCTATTTAATAATCCCAAATGCTTCCTTGTCAAAATCTTGCCTGCCTCCGCCGACCGTCATTCCACTCTAACGTTCCTCGTGTCTTTTCCCCGAAATTACTATAAGCGCCTTCGATCCACCCCTCCGTTTTGCTCGCAACACCACAATTTCTGTCCTTACTCACCCATTGACGGCCGTGTGAGGGAAAAGCGTCTAGCTTCAAGTACCCAGCGACATATGTAGATATCAAAGAAGGTGATGTCAGACAAAAATATAATTCATAATAGTACTAGTTTGACTCAAGTTCCGACAGCTATTACAGCGGATATTCTTCCCGGCATGTTACTTATATGCACTGATTTCGATTCCGCGATCCTGTTTCAATCTACTCCCGTCGAGACAGTCAAGTGCCACTCGCTTGGGACAGTATCATCGTTTTCTGCAGTGCATTTTTGTGTCACTCTTTGCATCGTGACCCGCGGATTCCGGTCATATACATACTGCAAGATCAGGCTACGATGTCACTCAGAATCTGCTTCCTCCTTTTTGGTGTAGCTGTGTTCTACCTCCTTGGTCAAGTGCCACAAATCTCCGACCATCAGATCTCAGATTCGAAAGTGACTGCAATTTAACCTATCTTGAACGCTTGCCTCTTCCGCTCAGCCGGGTGCGTGGACTCGGATGCATGTGCTACCTCTATGTAATGTCCAGGCCCTTCGTGAAGAACACACCCTATCCACATTGTCCAAAAGACAGACCCCTGACGACCATGGCGACGAACAATTTGAGAAGTTTAACTTATTTGCCTAACCGGTCAACCACCTGCCATGCCATTCGGAGCGGCCAAATCTCCCCATTGACTTGAACAATTGAAGTTAAATAAATGCAGAAGCGGCCCATTAGTGAGCTCGTTCTTTGGTTAGGCTCCATGCGCCATACGGTCCGTAGCCCAATTGTCGGAAAATACTATTTTTAGTTGCAATGGCTTGTAAGTAGGAGCTTGTAGGTGGTTGCAACCCCTCAATTACAAAACCCCCCTTGGAAGTCAACACCGCCTATTTGTGCAGACGCTAAATTGATCGCAGGAGCAGCCTAGAGACGAAATTTCCGGAAGGGACCGAATGAATTTACATTACGATATGTCCTCGCAACGCGCTCTTTGTGGTCGATTCCAACAGCTCCAGTCAAATCCATTCATGAGCTGTGGCAGTGGTTTCCATCATCGTATGCTCATATTTGCCGCCGGGCGGCCGAAACAGCCTTGCATTATGCATGACCTACGGGTGACGGAACTTCTCCAATGGCGATCCTTGCTGGCAGGGAAGCTGTAGAGGATCCCTCTCTTGCACAGTGATGTTACAAGTTTTGCAGCAAGACGATCTTCTACCACGCATGCGTTGTTCCGTGTCACGAACCCCTGTACGAAGGAACGACTGTCTTCCTTCGATAATCTGGTCTGGCGGCGACTATCAGGAACCGGCTGTAGAGAGCGAAGAAGTATTCTTGCTGTGTTCATATTACGTGTGGGGTTATTCGTAAACGACAGGTGAGTGGTACTTCTTTCAGCTCAAGCTTCCTTATCCATTCT
Source organism: Rhizopogon salebrosus TDB-379 (assembly GCA_029603245.1). Classification (NCBI taxonomy): domain Eukaryota; kingdom Fungi; phylum Basidiomycota; class Agaricomycetes; order Boletales; family Rhizopogonaceae; genus Rhizopogon; species Rhizopogon salebrosus. The sequence goes on from MU837160.1 coordinate 32,660, forward strand.
GGCAAGCTGATCCACGAGGTCGTCCATCACGTCCTTCTTAACCTCAGTAGTACTAGGTTCGGTATGGGTAGCGCGAAGGGGCACGAGCGGGCTAGCAGGGTCAAATCCCGGGGCAACACGCCTTAGCGCCTCCCGTTTCCGCCTCTCACGCTCCTCGTCCCTGGTACGAAGGTATGCTTCTCGTCGTGTGGTGTGTGCAGCGAGGGTTGTCCTCCGAGACGACTCAACTGTGAGTATGTGTGGTTCTAGTGTGTAAGGGTAGACAAACTGTGTGACATGTGGGAACTGAAAAGTTGTGATGAGATGGGACCTACATATGGGATGACACTACCGGGGAGAGGGTGAATATCGGGAGGCAGGTGGACCTGTGAGAGGGGTTATGTGATGACAAGGGGTAATATAGCAGGGTGCTACGCACTGGGGGAGGTACGCGGAGACCAGGAGATTTGATGAGTGGGACGTTGGCTGCTGCTGCGTATTGCGACTGAGCTGTGGAAAAGTCAAATCTTGCGAAAAGAGAACATGAGAATGACTTACATTGGTCTGGCATGATAGATTTGGGTGACGGTAAGCACCAGAAGGACGGTTATCCTAAACGGGAAAATCTCAATTTCTTGATCAACTTTTTGCCTCGGGCCTAGCTTGAGCTTCAATAATTCTCCTCGTCAACAAATCATCCACCGTGCTCTTCGAATCAAGCACACCACGACCTCGGTATGGTAGCTGCTCCCACCGACGTCAAGGTTTACACGGTCAACGGCGCTGCAGCAGGTTCCTCTTCATCTATTCCTGACTGGCTCACCCGGAAACGGGCAGCTGGGAAGGGCAAAGGGAAGCGCGTCACTCGGGAACATGTAGAAGGTGCCATCGAGCTCATACAAGGATTTGAGTTCCCCGAGGCCAGCAACAAGATAAAAACAACCCGAGACGGCCACCATGCAATCGCCACAGGAACATATAAACCCCAGACGAGAGTATGGGACCTTGATGAACTCAATCTAAAATTCGAGAGACATTCAGATGCAGAGAATATCGATTTTGTTGTGAGTGAGTCTTTATTGCCTCCTCTCCGGCCATGCTTAATGCAGTGCTCCGGTAAAAGATTCTTTCAGATGACTGGACAAAGATCATACACTTACAAAATGACCGTACCATTGAGCTGCACACGCAAGGCGGCTTTCACTATCGCACACGCATACCCCGCTTCGGTCGTTCCCTCGCATACCACTTTCCTTCATGCACCGCCCTCTTCTCAGCTTCAGGCAACGAAATCTACCGTCTCAACCTCGAGCAGGGCCGTTTCCTCAATCCGCTCGTTCTGCAAGACCCGCAGGATGACAACATCTTGGGCGTAAACTGTGTCGACATCAACCCAGCACATAACCTCCTCTCCTTCGGCGTCGACGGGAACGGAACGGTCCAATTTTGGGATCTTCGTTCGAGATCATCTGTCGGTGTGCTTCGATTACCGACCAGTCGACTCATACTGCCCAATGTGCGGCCTACGCCAGGCATCGACGATGTGGCCACTGCACCCAGTCTGGGCGTGACTGCCCTCGCTTCTCGGTCAGACGGGCTATCATATGCTGTAGGAACTTCCACTGGACACACGCTTCTGTACGATATCCGGTCTCCCCGACATTTTGCGCTCAAAGATCAAGGTTATGGCCTTCCAATACGTAACCTCACCTGGATCGAAGGCGGAAGTCGCCTCGCAGGTGACGGTATGGTATTGAGCGCAGACAAAAAAGTCATCAAGATTTGGGATCGCAATTCCGTGAGTTACTCATATCCTGTAGCTCGTGGTGGTGCTCACTCTCCACCCTTTCCAGCCCGCTTCCAATTTCGTCTCCATCACTCCCGCAAATGATCTCAATCACATCCATCACGTCCCAGGAAGCGGCCTCTTCCTTACCGCAAACGAGGGTATCCAAATGGCTACATATTATGTACCCGCTCTTGGTCCTGCACCACGCTGGGCCAGTTTCCTGGAAAACATAACAGAGGAGATGGAAGACTCCACGACAAGAACGGCCTATGAAGACTTCAAGTTCGTCGAGAGGAACGAGCTCAAGACGTACGTCCCACCCACTTTTCCCCCCTCATATTGCATGCTAATATACACCCCTCGCAGACTCGGCCTCGACCACCTCATCGGCACACCTGCTCTCAAGCCTTACATGCACGGCTACTTCGTTTCCCTGCAGCTCTACGACACCGCACACGTCATCGCAAATCCTTTCGCGTACGCCGAACATCGCGAGAAGCTCGTGCGCGAGCGCATGGAGAAGATGGCCGAGACGCGGATACGCGCCAAAAAGGATGCCGGCCGGGGCGTTAAAGTCAACAAGGCGCTTGCAGAGAAGATCGAGCGCGATGCGGAGAGGGAGCAGAAGCGCGAGGAGAGGAAGAAGGCGAAGAAGGCGGCTGCGAAGGGAGAGGTACCTGAGGATGAGCAGGCTATGGATGTTGACCTTGGGGGTGCTGATGATGCTGATGAGGAAGCAGAAAGGCCAACGTTGCTTAATGACCCGCGGTTCAAGGACTTGTTCGAGAATCCTGAGTTTGCGGTGGACGAGACGACTAGAGAGTATGCTCTCCTACATCCATCTGCGACTGGGCAGAAGCGGGCCTCTACAAGCCGAGCCAAGACCGCCGTCGAAGAGGAGGAAGAGGAGAGCGACAAAGCATCATCCGACGGTCTCGGCGAGAGTGACAGTGAAGAGGGATCCAACAGCGATGACAGCAGTGATGCTGGGGGTAAGTCTCGACGTTTTATACCACCCCCGTACAGTACTAACCTCACCACCAGAGCTTAATAAATTCGACCCGCGCGCGCGTCCAGGCCAACAGAACGAACGCGTCCAGCAAGCATACGCACGCACCCGTGAGCGTAACCGTCACTCCAATGCCAATGTCAATTTCGTCCCCCTCGTCCCGCAAACCGACGCTAGTGCCGGTGCCGGTGCAAGGAGGATGGGCGACAAGGCCGCGACCTTTGGACAGCGGCGGAACGCGCCGAAGGGCGCTCAGACGACTACGACTACCAAGGTGGGCAAAGAGGGTGGGTTTGAGATGAGTTGGGTACCATCGTCGTCATCGTCGGGCAAGGACCCTGCTTTGAGAGGGGCGGGCAGAAAGGGGGCTAGGAAAGGCGTGGAGGTGTTTGGTGCTGGTATGGAACGTGGTGATGAGGAGAAGTCGCATGCGTTGAATGAGAGCGAACGTAGGGGTCGGACTCAGCGGCGCAAGGGCATGCGCAGCGGTAGTAAAAATGTGTTTAGGCAGTTGGGCTAGGTGCTTATGCTTGACACCTGTGATGTACACCAAAATCACTCGATGATACAAAAGTGCAGCGATGCGTGAATGTACAACAGAAACTCTACAGATTTTGGCTGGCTATCCAGTCAAGTTTTAACAAAGCGATGATGCCGTCGTCATTGGCAATATGATATTGGATATATGTACTGTGAGTACTGAGACATAGCGTGCACAAGAAGAGAGTTCGAATCTTCCTCTCCACGGGACACGGCTGCCATGATGCCAGAAATGAAACCAGAATCCCCCTCTAGTATGTCTTTTTCTTCTCGTCCACGGAAAGACCACCTAGATGGAAATAAGCCCCGAGTGAGCGAAGTTATGCAGAAGTGGCCTACCAGGACCAATATTCACGAGAAGAATCAAGCCTCCAACAATCGCTATAAATAATCTGTCAATACTCCAGATGCGCTAAATATGTCGAAAAACATCTTACACAATGTCTGGAAAAAGTCATACCTACACGACACCGTCAGAAAATAAGAACCGTGATCTTAACTGTGTACACATACTTGAGGAAGTCACGTTGAGGGTGCGCGGTATGCACGCTCCACCAGTTGTTGGCGAATACATTGAAGACGCTGAGTAGGATGACAAGAAATGTTGCTGACCATTTTGCTTTGAAGCCAACAGCGACCATCGTGCACGCTGCAAGTCCAAAGAGAGACATGAAGACACGACCAACGCTCCATTCTCCTTGTATGATGAAACCGAAGAAGAGGAAGATGAGGAGAACACGTCCTGCAAGGAGGAAGCTAAAGAATATCGGTTAGTGACATGATTTGGCATCAAAAAAGCGGTACGCACTATTTCTTGCGGTCTGTTTCACTCATGGAGGGAATACCAGCAAAGCTTTTCTTCTTGCTGATCATGGTTTCGCTAAATACCATCACGAGTCCACCAATGACGCTCAGGTTGCGGAGGAAGAAAGTTAGGTCGAAGATGAGACCATAACCAAAGCCCTGGAGGACCACCACGCTGAGAAGACCAATGACAGCATACTCTGTGTGCCGTTTCATGATGACAGAGGTAGAGGCAACAAGCATGGTCTGGGGAACGCATAAACACCGAAGAGTAGCACACTATGTAAACCAGGCTTACAATGACATTGATCAAGAGGAAAATATGGGAGATGCCCCAGTAGAAGTGTCTATGTCTGTCATTCCAACAAATTCAGCAAGTTCTCTAATGTCGCTCCTGCTATAAATAACTGACGTTTGAAGATACCACAGTTGGTCGGACCACTGCGTCATAATTCGGAGAGCATCCTCGTAGAACGTGACGACGATCAAGAAGCGGCCAATGGTAGGTAAATGAGGTTTCAAAGGCTGAGAGTATATCTCAATGGCGTCCTCGACTTGTTTGCTGACAGCGCGAAGTTTCTCGAGCGGGTCGTCCGGGTTTGCTGCTCTGTAACCGGAAGAAGGGCGTGAATTTGCGAATCCATGTGGGTCTGGGTGGTAGCCTCCAGAAGCGGGACGGCCAATATTAATACGGGAAGTCATAATGAGCGACGAGGACGAGGTATTAGGACAGGATGAGTTCGGTGATGAACTTGACACCAACGTGGCGGTTCCGTGGGAATTTCTTCACCCGAAATCCGGTCAAACTTCATAGGGGGAACTTCACAGTGTATGCCATGACGCCACTACGTCGTTGGAACTCGTAAAATTCTGACTTCACCTTAATCTAGCATGAGCACGTCGTATGGAGACAAGGAGAGCAAGGAATACCTCTAGTTCGTGGTAACTCTGAGAATTTCAGCTTGAGACTGACGGCAACCGTACCACCGTGACAGTTCGGTGTTAAATGTGCCGGTGACTGCGTCTGCCAATGAAATAAGGGAACGTTACCGGGCATTGTCCGTAATATTTCATCCCGACAAGCAGCGCAATGACCGAACGAAGGACGCTGCAGCCATGGAATTCCTTGAGCTCCAAAAGGCTTACGAAGGTGAGAGAGAACTTTGCATGACTCATGCCAAATGCGAAAGCTTATCGACGTATAACATAGTTCTATCAGATCCCTTTCTTCGGCAAGTGCTCGTTTCCAGTTGCCGTTCATATATCAGTCTCACTAAACTAGGGAAGTGTATGATTTTCTGGGTAAGGCCGACCGCACTGCTCCCCTCAGGGCATAACTCACACAGGATATGTTTCATTATCATTACTAGGTGAAGATGGTTTGAAACACTCATGGCCTCCTGAACTGCGGTCCAAAAGTGTCGACCAAGTGCGGCTCACAACGATGAAATTCGGGTGCCCATCATTTTGACTACTCTTTCTAGATCCGTGCACATCTGCGACAATGGAAGATTGATCGCAGCCAAGAAGTACTTGATCGCCTCATCCGGCCAAGAGGCATAGTGACTTGTGGGATCGATGCTTCGACATTGTTTTCACGCGGTGATGACCTAGATTGTGATTCAAGAGACTTTCTCTCCCGCTTGCATGGAATCTTGGTATCCCAATTTGCTATTCGCCACTCCGTTACGGTTAGCAGTGCATTGTTGCGCCCATCGGGTGATTTAGTTTTGACGATTCATGTCCGCTTCAATTTCTACAGAAAGTGCTGAATCAAAAGACTAACTTTAGACTCACCAGTCGCCTGGGACTCGGTCATGCACATGACTTGCTAAACAGAGATAATATTATGGGTACAATACGCTATCAATTTTCTCCTCGCCTAGTTACAGAGGTGCGCATTGCGTATTACTATTAAGTCAGATTTATTACTGAAATACCAATCCTGAATGACTGTCGTATGAAAAGGCTACTGTACATTTATTAGATCCTCATCTCGTCGTTGCAAAGGCAAGTTACGAAGACAACGAGAATACGCTCAATTTCCACATGAATTTCATTCCTGCGTTCTGGAACATTTTTCCGCCACATACTACCATTTCTTTCAGTCGTCGACTCTTTCGCCATGCGTCAACAGTGGGCTCTGTGGGATGGATATACTCCCCAATCGGCATGGGAACCCTTGAAGTTGACATACACTCGCCTCAGCCTTTTGACTTCTCATCGCCCGAAGATTACGTCCACTATACGGACCGTATGGATGCCGATTTTGCCAATAGGCCGGGTTCCGTCAGCGGTTTTGGGGTTGGCTTGCAGGCCTGGTCATATGGTTTTCGGCTGTCCGGCTTGCACTCGTGTATCAAGACCGAATGGACAATCTGGTTCCTCGAACTATCTCTGAGCTTGAAGGCGAGCCTAGAGCTCGGGTTTCGAGGATTAGTTTATTTGGTTACTGCAACCTGGCGCGGCACAAGTGATGCTATATCCATTAGTTTTGGTGTGAGCGCCGAGGGTTTAATTATGCGCTTCGAGTATGCTACCTTATCCTCAAATTTCTTCCGACTCATCCATTATTCCTATCAGGCTGGAATATTTGCATCAAAAATGGATATTACCGGTAATACTGTCCCGTGCAAGAAATCAAATTTTGGAGTTGTTTTCGGCCGTTGTGCCTTCAACAGCTCTTGTCCTCGGATATCATTTCGTCCTGAAGCCTCGGCGACGGCGACAGAGGGCCTTGTGAGTTTTTGATTTCTCACTTGCTTGACCGGTATTAACATATTTGGTATACTAACTGCAAAGATACTTCCGCAACGCCGAGCGACTCTTTAAGGAAGAAAACTCGGCAATAAGGAGGCAGCTTGATAACACCACCGAGCTATTGAGCGAAACTGCCAAACGCCACGTGCAGTCGGAGAGGTCAAGAGGAGGTACCATTAACAGCCTGTATAGTATGTCGATCTTCTCACTTCATCTACCGTTAAGGTCTGGTCATTCTGAGTGCGGCGTACGGGCCGGAATGCAAGAACGTTGCGATAGACGTAACAGTGCCTGTACAAGCCTTAGTGCACAATAGTCAGGTATATGTTCCCGGCCATCGGACAAAGGTAGTCATATTATTCTTTTGGAGGGCTGTATTTCACACAGTGACCTTGCAGGCAGGTATCCAGGGGTTCTATGATCCTGCCCCCACATCACCTAAATCTCTTCGTGTGCGATATCTATTCCGTGATCGACCACATTACGCAGAAATTCCAGACTATGTCCCAATCGTTTTACCAATGCGAGGTATGTCCACTGTGTTCGTGCAAACATGTTACTTATGACCATTTTCGCCAAGATCATCTAGTGAAATAAACTATCACCTGTGGTCGCCGATCTCTCTTACATTCATAATGCCAAATTTATCATCACTTTGATAACTACTCATAATCCTAAGTTAGTTTGGAAGAGATTCTGCCATGCATGCGCATGTCATGACATGTGTTCGATTCTCCCCGCGTTGTTTTAACGACCGGGAATAATGGTACTTGAGATTTGAAAAACCGCCAACATCCGTGAGGTACGTATCCACTTCATCGTACCCAGCCAGGAGTTTCCATGTGAGTGCAAACGTTCAGCACATGGAGTTAATTAACAGGCCGAAGATGCGCACATGCGGTTGCAATGACCGATGTAGCTAGGGGCCCGGCGGCCGCTAGTGTGATGACACCCAAATTTCAAAGAGTCTTATCCGGGCAATGAGGATAATGGTAGGGTTAGACATCATACCATCCCTCAGATGTGCGCCCAAGTGAACTCCGTCACGCCGCTCGATACTCTATTCACGACGGACTGCACCGTCTTGTGCGTAAGTGACGTGGCAGCTACCGCGCGCACTAAACGCTAGATTTACGTTCACAGCTCGAGTCCTACCCGTGATCCCAAACCTGTAGCGGCTGTGTAGATACTCCCAATTCCTCGATTTCATACGACAGTATTGTCATTGTGACGCGGAACGTTCTCACAGCCGTCAACTTGGACCATTATGCTACTTAACCTGCATGCACAACAGGCATGTCGCGAAGGCACCCGACATGACAGCATACAATTGCTGGTGGTCAAAAGGTGTTCCATGGTGTTAAATCAGGTAATATTATTTCCTTGTCCTCGCTGTGTTGACGTTTTTCGTTCTTGTTGGCAGGTTCATCCCCAATATAACCCTTATCTCGGTGACTTCATGAAGTCGACGTGCTAGGTGCTGGCGCTAGCCAGCATCAAATAACTTCTTTTGCAATGTCAAAATGTTTTGCACTTGATCCGAGGGCCGGTATTATACCGTGAAGCCGTAGGCTTCTGAAAGACAAGTAAAGTTTTCCAGTCTTAAGTCCGTAAAAACGTCAGCTATTGACTTCAGGGGGGAAGCTGCTTGAACGGCGCATTACGAGGAATGTTCCGAAATTGTTTTGAAGGTTTGCGAGCATGCGTTACTTATACTAGGGAGCGGCCGGGTCATCATCTCACCGGTCTTGAACGACGATCACTTGATTAAATTCTTTGTCAAATGCTGCTGGTGGTTCCCCGAGTTGTCTGAGGCAAAATCTGGTGAAAACTCACTAGCCCATGATCCCTGCCCCTGAAATCTTTGTTGGATCGGACGTACAGGCCGGCTGAATGATACCTATGCCACTGTACAGAGACTTTATCGGAAGATGACCGAGCAGTTGCTGCATTCTTTCCAGTCAACAAAACAGCGTTGGTCATCCACTTGATACATCGTGATTTGATAAATTTATTGCAGTAAACGAGACACTCTCCTCGCTATCTTCGAAGCAGTAATAGTACCTGGCGCCCGCCGCCAGCATTCGCCCTACGGAGATCCAAAGATAAAAACTTGTATTAGCTAGAACGTAGCTGCGGATTTTTCCGCTTACCGTGGTTTCGGATTATGAAGTATACCGTGTTTTAACTCCTCATGCGGACTCACAACTATCATTACGTCCCCTAGATAAACTACTCCACAAACGATATTGATTGAATGCGCCCTCAGTGCGGCCCTCCCACACCACTTTTGTAACTGCTCGACCTTGTGGTCGTCGTATCGGTGACAACCCAAGTCTCGACTCAACAGGCGCGATGGTGGACCCGGGCAAATTCATGGTGGGCACTGGGCCCAGGTCTGCCAGCACGGATATAACTGCCAGATTATTACTTGACTGCAAAGCATGGATTGTAAAGACACGTTCGCGACGGACTGGGGCCTGGGGAACGCGACCGAGCTCGGACCGCTGTTGTCTGGTAGTAGAGTGGAACGATGTATATGTTCTGCTGGCCGCCGCGGAATCCAAATATTATAAGCACCGATTTGTTGCTAACAAGGATTGCGAAACCTAGTACTTGGGATGTGCGACAAAACCACTGGATCCAGGACTTCCCCTCCCCGGTCCGAGCACTGTAAGTTTCTCCCCCCAGTCGTGCCAGCATGCCACGGGGTCTCTGAGCTTGAACTCGTCGGTACCTTCGTGCAAAGTACCCATGTATTTCAAATTTAAATATCCGGGTTCTCATTTTAGTCTGTTCATCTTTCATCATCAGCACGCACTGAATTGGACAGCTGTACCCGTCTTCCAAGCATCATCTGGAGGGCATCTGCCAAGTGCTTGATTGGATGATGCGATCTCCGCGTTCACGTCTAATAAGTGCCTCAAGCTCAGGTTTAAGGAAGTGTGCCTGTTTCGATCCTGTCATGACTGATTCATCAATCACTTGCAATCAACTTACTTTCGCTCATATATATAAAGTTGAGGAAAACAGCAGATTCCAGCATGCCTGAAACGTTCAGTGGCGTACGGACATATGTTACGCACACAACCCTGTTCTCAGAACTATAGACGCCTGCCACCACACAGCTGATACGACTCGTCGGCCATTGCCCAGTTGTTAAAACTTTTTTCCCTCACACATTCCAGCCCCTACGTGGACGATTTTCTTTGAATGATGGGAGGTATTTTCTAGTTTCATTGATATGACGTCGACCGGATAAAGAAATGTTGGGTTTGACGGCGCGAAACTTGGAATAGTCTGGCCAGGCCTGAGCGCACGCAGATTGGCCGATAATGATACGATCCGAGATTCGTAGTGCAGATGCATGGGTGGGTGCAGGGGTCACTTGCCTGCCTTTGGATTAAGCTTTTCGAATGGGTGTATTTACCCTAAAACTATCTGTAAATGGCCGCCGATCAGCAACGTCGGCCCCTTTGACAAGTACGAGATTCATGGCGGTGAACATTTGCTTCGGATTATGTTTTGAAATGCGGACTGGACCGAGTACATGCCAATTACTATAGCTATCTACGTCATAACTCGGATAGCTCCAGTACCTGACATCAAACCTTGTTAGGATTTTTCAACGTTAAAACCGGACTTAGTGTTCTATGTATCTGCCCAATCCCAACCTCACCATAAATAAGCTATGTACAGCTAATCAGAATCTTTGAACTCAGTACTTAACATCTGATGAAAATGCCTGTTCCACCGATAGTGTGCGCAGTAAGGATTGCAGGGTCCAGCCAAGCCAGCGGAGGCGTGCCGCAGTGCTTTTTGTCAATAGGGCACATATATGAAAACCCTGCTACATAGTGCTCGTACTGTTGAATGTTCACGTCGAGTGTACATAGAACTTGGAGGTCGGTGATTTGCGTGCTGCCGCGGCCTGTGGGTGACATGTCCGCCGGAACAACCATATCGGGAGAGTTCACGCAATTTGTTAGCAGATACCCACGTTCCTCGCACTTTATGGCTAGCGGAGTGGCTAGCGGCGTCCCCACGTCCCGGAAATATTCTCAAGTCGAATCTGATGAGTCCGATCACAGAAATACTTTTCCAAATCCTGGCATGTGGTTAACTCAATTCAAACTTAGAATAATTTTAATTTTATAAGTGTCTCTAGTTTCCCTTACGAATTACCAGTATATAATACGTCCTGTCACTGTCCAACTTCAAGATCCAAAGACCTTTCTCCCCTCATAAGATATGCAGCAACCTTCCCTCCAAAATGTTCGTATACGTTCGACAAGGGATTCACTTCACATCTTCCATGCAGTTGCCAAGAATACACTCCCCCTCATAACTCGCCGATTGGACGCTGAGGAACGGCGTGCCATCACCCCAGGAAATGTGTATGTCTGGGAGGAGCGTAGTGCAAATTCCGAGGCTACAGGTCTCGGCATGGAACGATGGTTGGTCCACTTGTGGCTGGAATGTCCAAGCCTCACCATCTGATGCATATGTATATTGCCAGGACGGATGGCATGGGCTGGGGACCAAGTAGAGTCCGCGATGTAAGTAGATATCAATTGTTGAAATCCCCCCAGTCTTATGTTTGCAAAAGGAATTTTTGTTCTACCAGCAGAAAGAATGCGATGTGAATGATGATCCAGGAAGCAGTGGTACCCCTTGGGCACAAATGATCAGGTAGGTCCGTCCATACGCTATGGAATGATAATGATTACCTATCTTACAGCATGTATCCTTCCTCGCGCTCACGCGCGACGGGCGACTCTGAACGCTTGATCAAACAAACTTACAGTGTTCGCGTCTCGTTACCTGAAGATCGCACCCGAGGGATCACAAGGAAGTGGCACTTGAGTACGCTTCCCATCTATCTCCGCCGCCTCGGAAGCCTGATCAATTCTTACTCAGCCGCCTATTTCAGTCAACAGAAGCTTGATCAGCTTAACACAATCGATGATATACCAGGGGTAGGCGACGTCCCTGTTCCGGACGGATGGTTCCGAAGCGCTCGTAGAGACGCTAAGGCAAGACGAGATGATGACCTGCCAAAACCTGTGATTGCAAAGCAATTTACGCAGTTTCCCCACGACGGCGAACTACCCAGCATCAACGCAGTTCAGTCAGGTTTCCAATCGACCTTTTACGCTTCAAATTCCAATCCTTCACCATTTCCTGCGTTTACACATTTCCCCTCTTCCTCTCAACTTGATCTGCAGGAGGTCGAGCCAAAAGGAGGGCGTAAAACCGCCTATACCTTTCCATCTTCCGCTGAAGGATCATCTGGGCACCATACTTCAAACGTCCGCCAGACGACGTATTCAGCTCCCAATATGATCCCTGTTCAGATACAATCACAATTTCGCGATGCCATACCGTCTCAGAGTCAATCGGCCTGTCCTTCTCCCCTCTCGTCATCATCGTCAGAACCTTCCACTCCAAGTCCGGGAATCAATCCTACACATCTCTCAGAGCAGCTAGTGCCGCTTGAATACCTACAAGGTCTTGCATATCCGAGACGTGAACCGATTGATGAACAATTTCTTCAGCGTTTTTCAACGCAGATCATGCCAGGTTTTACCTCGAAGGGAGGAAGTCGAAACCACTCTCATCCAGCGGGACACGCTCCTTTACGCTCAATAGGGTGCTCATATGCCTGAAGATTTATTGTGGCCGATCTAATCTCGAGATCTGTGCCATTTCCTCTGCCAATTTTAGTCTCATACGTGAACAATTCAATTGTACCTGGACTTTGCATTCATCCTCACGATACCTTTTACATTGCTTGGATAGACTGTATAGTGGTGTCACCTACTTGGCGCTGAACGCATACAGTCATTTTATTATTATTCGGATTAGGGCGAATTTGTACTGTTAACCTCATATCCCAAAGCTTATTATACTAGTTTGCGCTCTCGCAACCAGTTTGTTAAATCAATAGGTCACTCAGTGATCCGAGGCGCCGTGCATCGACGCACACGTACGCTCAGCGGATAGGAATCAAGGTACACCTTCTCGTGAATTGTCACAGCTTGACAGAAGGCGCTTCGGGTCGATAGTCAACTATATGTTCATCTTCAGGAATTCATCCGTATATTTTCCGTTTCCGCAATTCCTCCACACACTGGAATTTTCTAAAATTCCATTTCACACGTAAGGAGCACTACATAGTACAAGTATACGAGAACCACTTATACTCCGACTTCAATGCAAATCGACCGCCAAGCCCAGGAACGGCGTCACCGTCGCAGGAACTGTTTGCATATTCATATTCATAATTTTCTGCGGCGACAGTAGTACTAATTCTCCCCCGTTTGCGAGATCACAGCGTGCTTGTGCCTTCTCTGTGGGGTGGAAATCTTATTCATTCGGTCTCCGTACATGCGTAGATACCGTATGACGATGTGGCAAGCTGGTCAGCGTCAGCAAGGGCGTTGCCAGGGTGCTGTATCATCAAAACCGACCTGACCTGTTATCGCTGTTAGCTTCCAAGACTTCGACGGACATTTCCGAATCAGATCTGAAAACAACGCATCAGTACTGAACACCTGTGGCGTTTTCCGGTCATTCCGCGGAAATGCCAGACACATATGTAGGCCTGCCAACTCTTAATCGCCGTCTCGGGCCGAATTGGGTTCGTCGCCTGGTGTGTACAAGCATCCCTAGTATACTCGGTCGGCATCTTCATATGGGTGGGACGGTGTAAGCCTCGTCATTCCAATGATCCAGAGCTCGCGCGAGGTGGCGTACCTGAGGTCTGAAATAGAACATGCACTTTACTTTGGGTAATTCGTACTCCCCCCAGTACGCGCACAAGACATTTAGCCGCAACATGTTAAAACAAGCCCGACTTAGCAGGAATCCCTCGGTCCACTAGACTAGATTGTAATGTCCGACATAGGGTAGAATACCCCAATGGACATAAATTCGAATCAAAAAAAAATTCGTACTCCCGGTGTATCAGCGAGGCTCGCCGAGAGTAGGAGGATAAGAGGAGGCGATGGCAGGGACCGGAAACCCTCATGTAGCTGTGACCGAGCCGTGCATTCGCTCCCACCCCACACTCGAGGGCAACGTCAAACTCCTTGACAATGAGAACAAAGCATTGCCTCGATCATGATGTTTGTGTTCCCAATTACTCCATGTTCCAGCTCTACTCGACTCGGTAATACACCGTGTGACAATCAAACTGGTGAGAATTTAACGGCCCTCCCGAATTTCCAAGATAATCGCCAGAGCCCAAACTTGGAAACAGACCCGATCTGAAGTTACTAAGTTCCCCAGATCGGGCAAAATGTGAACACCTCGTGAATTAAATACCTGGAAGACTAACGTTGAATTTACGATCTGTTCTTCCTCTACACATTGGGCGCTGTATCACCCTCCTAAGGAGTATCGCTGGTCAGGGCTGTATATTTCCAACACCGAAAGAATAACTAGGGTGTGCTGTACGGCAATGAACCCTGCAGTGATGACGGCTCCGCGGAGGCAGCTTGTAATTAGGAGAAGAAAGCGAACCTCACTTTCCATTGAATGAATGTGTCTGACATCGGGGATTCTGCCGTTATCGCAAATTAGAAGGGTAATGAACGAGGAGGAGTATTCCAATAATTAAAAATACTTCTCTCAAATAGTCAATGTGATCACGATTACAGTCCTCTCCACCAATGAGAGCGGCTGTTGACCTGCAAGGTCCTCCTATCATTACGTTCACCCTGCCGTGAGGCTTGCCTCAGCCACCAAAGGGGAAACCTTAAGGCGTTGCGGAACCTTGCCATTACCACACTTTAAACTTTGAAGTCATTAGGTGAGCTTGGAAAAATAACATTGAGCGAATAGGGTCTCCCCCAATTGCTAGTCTGTTGCAACTTGCTATTGGATGAGCCTGAGTGTTCCACAGATAGGCCAACTGCTGTAGATTGGCTAGATCTAAGAGAACCATTAATAATACCTACTCATTGCTTGCACGTGAATATTATATTATATATTATTCAACGTTTAAGCTTGCAGGAGGGATGTGATATCGGTGAGTGTCTCGTATCACGCAACAACATGGCAATTTGGACCGCAGCAGGCGAACCTTGAACTTCATGTCGCAATCTGGATCTAAGGGTAGTAGGATCAGTGAGTAAAAACGAACCCTTGGTCCAAAAAATTAGTTATAAACCTGAAAGCTTCTTTAAAGGCCTGGCACCGTGGTACGGCGCTGACAGGAAGTTGCTTGGGGTATAGCTGCTACTAGTAGCTCGTCTGCGCTTGCCCCTTCTGGAACCGTGCTTTCAATGAAACTCATGCTGCTCAGCTGCCGTAGCAACCGATAACAGCCAAGTGGAATCTTTCAGATTCTTCCTGTCCTTAGTCCTAGGCAGACCAATCGATGGAAATTTTGGGGTATTGGCTTACATAATTAAGGTACGATGAACAAAGTCATGTGACTTGGGCCGATGAACGCTCAAGGTCACATCATCGAACCGGAATCGACAGGACTAGATCATAATTCCGGAAATACCTGTGTGCTATGCCTACAAAACCGCTGTTACCGAAATCCATAACAGGTGTTCCTCGGGTACCGGAACCAGAACCGAAAGCTCGCGGTGCAAATAGATCCACCAAGGTCGCCGGCAAACTCAAGGTCCTCCCCGACCAACCGGCGTCGAGTACGCAAGGTAAAATTGAGCCACGTCAAGACGCTGAAGAAAGCTTGGGCACTACCGGAGACACGGATGACGGAGATGACGAGGAAGAAGAAGACGAAGAAGAAGACGAAGACGTTGAAATACGACTACGTCAAATTTCACAGATCCCACAAGGAACGGCGCGGAGGGATGCGCTGAGGCTGACAAAGAAGAAGGCGAAATCACTACCTCGTGTAACGGCATATGCGACGGCAAGGTAAGCTCTCGTATCCCCTTTGCTTGACTGCATAAATGATGCATATCCCTGATTCAGTTCTTATCGTCTGCATGAACTCACGAAATTCTTCAATGCACGGAGGATATCCTACCTTGCAGATCCCAAGATTATTGACGAAGTATTGTACACTCCTTATGCGTATGAACCCAAAGTCAACCAAGAAGCAAATGGGAAGTCTCTTCCGGAGAGTGGGGATTTATTAGGGA
This sequence comes from Rhizopogon salebrosus TDB-379, assembly GCA_029603245.1. Taxonomy (NCBI): domain Eukaryota; kingdom Fungi; phylum Basidiomycota; class Agaricomycetes; order Boletales; family Rhizopogonaceae; genus Rhizopogon; species Rhizopogon salebrosus. Next base: position 48,669 of record MU837160.1, read on the forward strand.
TTCCTGAACTACATCCTCCTGTCTCTGAAGCAGAAGAGAATGGGATTCCCGCAAAACGCAAGAAGATCAGCAAATTTCACACTGTTCCAACGGAGGCTGAAATTTTCATTTTCAACTATGGAACAGTTGTCATCTGGGGAATGACTGAAGCCCAGGAAAAGCGTTTCTTGTCTTCCATGTGAGTATTTGCCTCTTCTTGCATCAGCTTTGACGAACTCCTCGTAGCAGGCGCTTTGAGGTCGAAAGACTGGGTAGGTGATGAGTTTCGCGTTGTCCTGCAGAACTCTCAATTGTTGGCAGCACCTGATGATATGGAAATGGAAGACTTGAATTATTACTATGCCGATTACAGTCGGTACGTCGAGTCCTTTCCCAACCTCGCTATCCTTGACCCGTGGCACAGCATATACAACGACGTTATCACTTTGCGCAAGGGCTCCGGTTACATGTAAGTTGGGTATAGTATGGGTCGCAGAAATGTTTAAACGCTTCAAGGACGAAGCTCTCTCTGTCGCACGCGCTGTCACAGTCCGTCAAGATATCGCTGGTACGCCAGCTTCATTGTATGACCATAATTATCTTGATGTTCTCTTTAGTTTGAGGAGCTCATTTCGAATACTATCGAAGAGACAAAGGATATACCTGAAACGTTGTCAGAAACGGGGAAGATTGGCATGCCCCATAAAGGTAGGTTCGAGAATGCCGTAGTATAAACCATTTCACATCAATACCCAGAAATCATGCGCAAGACTGGGGAGCTATTCATATTACGGACCAACATTAACTCAGTAGGTTCTGTTCTAGATTCTCCGGTGAGAAAACATTTGGCTACTGTATCAACGCATTTAATTAGGCTCTACATCTGTTGTAGGAAGTATTTTGGGTAAGCTGGGCTCTTCAAGTGAAGTGTCAGAACATTTGACACCCTTTTAGAGCTTTCCTGATCTCCAACCATTATATGATGCCGCGCGCAGCTACCTGGAGATCCCCCAGCGAATCAATCTCCTGAACACTCGAGTCGAGGCCGGTTTGATTCAGGTCGCATGCTTCCATTCGCTAACTTCATGGTCAGGTTCTTCAAGATATGCTCCAACTTCTCAAGGAGTCTGTGTCAAGTAGACATGCAGAGCGTCTCGAGCAAATTGTTATTGCTCTTATTGCAATTGAAATAGGTAATCATATCAGTTTTCGTTGCGAGACCATAAACTGATGTTGGTGCTATAGGACTTGGTATTATTACCATTCTTGTTGATCTCATGGCTTGATTTATTTCATTCTGTTGATATACCCAGCATGCTCATAGATACTCGATCTGTATACTGACACATAGAAGGCACAATTTAGCCCTTGTAGCATCCTTTCCAGTGGTTGCGAATGTGGTGGCGTTGATGGTTAAACTAAGCTGTGTAGCACAATACTGCTGCGCATAATTTACAACCGTTGGCTTCCTGCATAAGGTATGATCACTATTAATGCCCACCTATTCCACGGTAACTTTTTTGTCCGATGTGATGTCTGGCTACCAGGCCATATTTTGGTGTTCAATAGCCCAGTTGACGACTACTGAAGCACTGAGGCCTGGTGCACGATTATTCCTTTATAGATTCATAGAATTCTAGTTGTTCTTTGTACAGTTTGTATTGAAGTTCCCCCTGATGCCAAACATTTCCGCTCAATAAAGAAGCAACAACAGTCGGCGCCTGGGAGACTGACATACAAAATTTATTACCCTTATCAAGCAATTATCATGTGCTACTTATAGTCTTACAAGTCAGCGCTCTGAGTCTATTGTCGGAAAAACCAATTCCTGATTAAGTACTGACGCCGTCGCTCAATGTGCTATCGCGCGGGTCACGGGTAAGTTGGCGATGAGAATAGCTCTGTAGTGTTTTAAAGATTCTCGGTTTCGTTTTAACATTTCACCGCGCAGAGTGCCAAACTCACGCCCACCATCTCTTGAACTGGTGTCGTTTTATCCTGACATACGGCCATGGCTTCAAATGATCTTCATGCAATCTCGACCAACTGGCTCAAAAGCTTGGAGGTCGCATCGTCCACTGGAGACACTGCATCATTTGTGAGCCATTTCCTCACTGACGGGTGGTTCAGAGGTCAGTGCCTGTCCAAACAACTGAGGCGTACTCATATAAGTACTCTCAGATCTTCTATGTTTTTCCTGGCAATTCCGGACATTATCAGGTCAAGGAAAGATCCGTGGATTTCTATCAGAGGTAGTCGAGGGGAAGTCGCGACTTGAATACTCTGGTCCTCGTGACTTCAGGCTAGACGATCACACCGTCAATGCTCCCTCGCCATTTAAATTGCCAGGTCTGCAAGGCATTGAAGGGGTTCAAGGTGCTTTCACCTTCAGCATCATCAACCCAGCTGCATATGGGCGAGGTTTCTTCCGCCTCGTACAAGATGTTGATGGAACCTGGAAGGCTTTAACGCTTTTCACAAATATGCAGGACCTAGTCGGGCACGAGGAGTCTTCCGCAGACGGCCTATACGAGGGTCGAAAAATGACCTGGGAGGAGAATGTTGACGCAAAGTTCCGTGCTATAGAGGCAGACCCCACTGCTCTGATTGGTGTGTATCTTCTCTTATCACTCGTGACGACCTGACAAGTCATAAAGTTGGAGGTGGACAATCAGGGCTTATGTGTGCAGCTCGGTTAGGGAAATTGGGCATCCGTGCCCTGGTGATTGAGAAAAACGCGCGTGTCGGAGACTCCTGGCGACAACGGTATGAACAAGCACGAAGCTAATATCTTACGCAATGTTAAATAGATGCAAAACACAGGTACCCGAACCTTACGCTGCGTGGTCCCGCATATCAAAGCTCTAGTATGATTTATCATATCCTTCTACAAGCTTATGGCTAATTTATACACAGTGCTTTACAGTCCCTATCCGTAGGTGTCTCCGGCAGTTCATAGGTATTGTATCGCATATCTCAGTAAATTTAGGACAAACTTCCCGAAATTCATTCCTAAGGGGAAACTTGCCAATTTTCTGGAGTCGTACGCTGTTAATCAGGAACTATGCATCTGGCTCTCGAGTACTGTCGCCTTAGGCCCGGTGTACGACTCAGTTTCTGCAAGATGGACTGTCGAAGTTCAGCATGGAAATCGCAAAATAACCCTCAACCCAAAGCACCTGGTACTTGCCACAGGAAGCGGAAGACCTCACATTCCTACTTGGGATGGGATGGACGACTTTCAAGGAGCTTTGTATCATTCAGATTTCCATAGAGATGCAGAGCAGTTCCGAGGAAAACGCGTCGCCGTTGTGGGCGCGGTAAGTCATTGATCTGCATTTCTTTCGTATGCTTGCTTACAAGACCGCTAGGGCAACGCCAGTGCTGACATATGTCAAGATTTTGTAGCTCATGGTGCCGCTGAGGTACGTGCATTTTTTCAACAGTTTATAGCAATATCTGATAAAAAGAAAGGTAACTATTATCCAACGGAGCGCCACTTGTGTCGTATCCTCTACCGCCGCAGCGAAATCTCACTTCAAACTGCCTTTTTCGGACAACACCCCTCTCGAAGAACTAGATTTCTACATTAACACAATGCCCCGAGCATTTCTTCTCCAACTCATGAAATCAGGCGGTACACAGCACTCGAAGATGCTTGACAAGGAACTCCATGAGGGTTTGCGCAAGGCTGGATTTAATTTAACTTGGGAACTTTCGCCCGGTAGTGGCGAGGTTGGACACGAAGGATTTTTGTTAGAGCGTTCTTCATCTGGAACTAGTACGTACGTGATTTTGTTTTATGAGATGGACAACAACGTTAACGCCTTGGAGTGCTCGACGTCGGTTGTGGTCAGCTGATCATCGAAGGCAAAGTCAAGGCAAGAGGAACGTCTTTATTATTCGAGGACCTATCTGACACGTTCAACGACATGGGGTAGGTCAAGCAAGGTCAAGGCATCACTCACTTCGACAAAGAAGGGATTATGTTTAAAGACGGCTCAAAGCTCTCGGCAGATGTTATCGTCTTGGCGTATGATCTAATTTGTGATTCCGTTATCTTGCATACATATCATGCGGCAGTACAGGAAACGAATCTGTCATGAAGACAGTCGGGGCTCTTCTTGGCGAAGAGGTCACCGAACGGCTTCCTCCTAAGGTGTGGGGCCTCGATGCAGAGGGAGAACTTAATCAAACATATCGACCCTCTGGCCATCCAGGACTTTGGTTCGCTATAGGTCCATTTGGAATCGCACGTTTCTTCAGTAAACACTTGGTGAGCTCATGCGGCTCGATCTTTCCACATACCTTGTGACCAATGAGATGATACAGGGTCTCCAGATCTTGGCACAAGAAGTTGGTATAGCATGACAAAGAATGTTGCTATTACATACAAGGGATTGCCGCGCTGCGCGGCTCATCTAATACATTATTTGCTGATCTAATTCTAGTAACGACTCTTTGTACACAATGTTTGATGTGTTATATCATGATCGTTCTTATCGTCCGAAAAAAGCATGCGCGAGTCGCCTCGCACGCGGATACGGGAAAGTGCTGTGTAGAGCTGACCATGCACGAAGACATCGCAGCGCAAGTCGAGAACAGTTTTGTCCAGTGTGAGACCTTGGCAACCGTTGAAGGTTGTTGCATATGCAGGTCGCAAGGGGAAATTGGAGGCGGTGGACGGTCCAACTTGCATGTGGAGGGGTGAACTCGAAGCGGATTCGAGGGATACATTGAACATCTCCAACAGGGCCACAGTAGGAGATACTCGGGAGAGGTGATAGTGCTGAGTTCCGACCGCCGTTCGACACACGCGATGGAAGGAGCTTGCATCTCGGGGACGTGGTAGTGCGAGAGAGTAAGGAGTGATTCCGTGATGCCTTCGTCATCATCCATGACATGTGAAGGTGGATGAGGCATTGCGCTTATGGGTGGAGCAGCCAATCTTGAACGTTCGCTGCCTGAGAACGTGAGGGGTAATACTGTTGCTGCGAAGGATGTGAGGGGTGTTCAGGACGTCCTCGACAATCTCGTTCACGCGTCCATTCACCACGGTGATCAGGAGGAAGCACGCGGGTAGCGGCGGGCATTCATTAGATTATGCCGAGACGAGCGTTCTGGGAGGCCTCACGAGAACGCTCACATTTTACGACACGTTGACAAACCAGGTCAGTGAAAATGTTCCGTTTGAAGTCCAGAGCCTGAGGTATTCGATAGCGCTGAATGAGGAGATTAGGGTCGAGGGAGGAAAAGGGGTAGACAGGAGTACATACCGACCCTTGTCTTTATCAAGCTTGTCACCCATGTTCTTGGAGAGTTTCTTGAACTCGCATTCGACTTTGCATCGTCGGTGTCGACCATGAGATCCCCTCTGAGTTGCGCTCCGTTTGAATCGAATTGTTGGTGTTGGTGTTTGGTGGGAGATGTGTTTGACGGCACGTTGGTGATGGAGGGTGCTGGCGGGTGGATGCCAGGAGGCCTTGGGGGGCTGCTTGAAGGTGTAGCAAGCGGGAGGGGCTGCTGCTGGGTAACTGGGCGCCGGGACACTGGTAGAGGGCCTAGAAGAGGGCTGCAGGGCACGGCAAAGAGATACTCCTGGGTTGTTGGAGATCTTGGAATGCGGCTGGTGGTGTGGGTGAGCTGGAAGTCATTAACTGATGAATTGAAATTGTTAGAGACACCGACGAATAATACAAATGATGACTGAGACTCGCCCTTTCTGAAAGGACATGTTACGCATTAGTGAGCAAATGAGACGAAGCTCATGTTTCGGGATTCCGTTCTGAAAGGGCAGCAAGAAAGTCGGGCGTCGGGGGTGACCTCGGGATGATCAGCTGTGAGCTGCTCGTCTTCCTTGTCGGCACTGTGGTACATGTAAGATAACTGTAAATATTGTGCATGTCCAGTTTAGGGTATGAGCATTATGTAAGCGCACGCGAGTGGTCGACCTCAAGATATGATTATACTATGTGGAATAAATACTACCCAGTGCTCCACATTGGTGGTCCTCAGGTGCTTGAGCTCCAATGACTACTTCGCCTTCTCGTTGTTCTACACCCTCTACGCTCGTGTTCGCCGACTAACAATCTACACTCTATGACTGAATTTGTGCGGCGTCTTGTTTCAGGCAAGAAAGCTCGGTTTAGAGACCCAAATCTTGATCTCGAGTTAGGTATGCCCTACGCCTGTGATTGTTTGTCTCACTGTCAACTCTTTCGCCGTATTCTTCTAGACCTTGCATATGTCACTGATCAGCTTATTGTTATGGGCTATCCATCTGCAGGCCTTGAAGGGCTCTACCGAAACCGCCGCGACGATGCTCAGCGTTTTCTCATTTCTAGGCATGGTGGAGACTTTTGGGTATTCAACTTCTGCCCTGCCAGGGAAAACTTCTACGACAAGAGTGTTTTTGGAGGGCGCGTGAGTCGCTACCCCTTTCCAGATCATCAGTAAGGAATGATCATGCGCTACCGGTTGCACTGGCTAATTATTGCATCCAGCGCACCACCCCTTGCGACTCTTCCTTTAGTTTCAAGGGAGATACACGCTTGGTTAACATGTTCAAAGGACCGCGTAGCTGTTTTGCACTGCAAAGGTGCATGTTGCCCTCCATCTACTCCGCACACCTATTAACTCTAGTCCCATGTAGCTGGCAAAGGAAGGTCGGGCACGCTAGCCTGTGCGTACCTTCTCTCACTCGATAGCTTGCCTCCCCCCTCGTCTCTGGAAAATAGTACTTTCGACAAAGACTGGATAACTATACACGTCGATGACTGCATGCAAGTAATTCCCAACGATGAAGCCATTGAGGAATTAGGCGTAGGAGCTGTGTCCCCTACATCATCTATTGCGGACGAAGGGCTTCCGGAGACACCGAAAGAAAGCAAGGGTAAGCCCCGCGCGCCTGCGTTGCAACAGGTATTAGACTTGCACACCTCGCGTCGCATGAAAGCGTCCTCCATTGCAACGAACACATCAAGCTCGAAGCCGAGCAAGGCGAAGCCAGGTGTTAGCATTCCTAGTCAACGGCGTTGGCTTCTATACTGGTCGAGACTTCTAGCTGGTCAGGGTCCACCTGGCATGTGGGGACTGTCAGATACGCAATCAGGCTTGACTAACGGCTCCTATTCGCCGCCGAGTTTTCCGAGGAAAGTACGCATCACCGAAGTTTCGCTTCGGATGCGTGAGCTCTCTGGAATCAAATCTAGTCTTGTTCGTGCAGCTAGCTTATTGATTGACCGCGGAAAAGAGGGACGTAGTCTCACTAGTCCTGTCAATGACCGTGTATGGGCATCGCTAGCACGTTATGATGACGAGTTAGTCGGTGCTTTAGAACATCAGGAGCAACGTACGCGGGACCCCGCTAAACTGGGAAGGCGAAAGCAGCCATCCGAATCAGTAGATGACATCTTCTTCACCGACAAATGGGACAAAGAAAAGATGGTGCGGACCTTCAATCGCATGGGAGAGGTTCGAAAGCTTCTACTTGAACCGAACAGCGCAGACGAGGTTTGTCCACTGTCTTTTTTGGTAAGCTAGAACTATTCAGAGAGCTTACGAATGATAGAGCATTAATATTTATGGTTACGTTCTTCATCCACTGCCCGAGGAACGTTGGGTGAAAATTCGCGAAGCACCGTGCCAAACGGGGGAAGTTTACAACTCAGAAACAAAAGATTCGGAGATGAATTTTATCCGTTCCGAATGTGAGCTGGAGGCGAAAATGAAGGACTGTCGGAGCGGAATAGTAGTCGATTCCGACCGAGAGTTGCGAATTAAACTATACATGGGTCAGGTATGTACGTTTTACTTTCCCATTCCGTGACTTACGCTAGACCTCTGAAGGTATTTATGGCTTGGATGTGGCTTATCCCATCCTTTCATATGGCTTCTGAGACGTCTTCCTCAGCAATCCTACTGGCTCGAGATGAGCTCGACTTTCCGGTTGGCATAGGAAAGGACATCCTGGACGTGGAGGTGAAAATGGAATGGTGCCGTGATGAACCCAGTCATGATGCGCAAGTGGAAATTGAGCCCGCGGACGAGCCTTCGTCAGAAATGGAAGCTGTTGTGGCAAGCCTCGCTGGTGGCGTTGAAGTCGGTCAGGCTGTTGAATGATAAAGAAGTCTTAGCGCTTCACGTCACTTTACTGAAATAGAACATACCACTGCGGCAACGGCTGCCAGTCAGTTATATTTGTGCCCTACTTTGGACTACTGTCAGTGATTATGCTTGTCGCACGTCAAGATTCTGCGCGCTGCAGTGTGCAATCATTACGCGTTTGTAAGGACTCGTACTCCCCTGGCGACAGAACTATCCCTTAATCTTCCCTTGATACGCCACTCCCTTAGCACGCGCTACATAAAAAGGTACAACTTGTATCGTAGTCCAGTAGAGAATTATCACCCTCTCTCATTCCGCCTCGAACTTGCGCCAGGCTGTCGCTACACAAATGTAACCTACTTACACATTATATGACGGCGATGATGTAAAGTAGGTCAACTATCATATGGTTCCCCTAGTGTACCACATGGAAAACCACAAGTGACACCTGATGTGCTCCTTATCAAACGTCTAATTTCCTTGCCATGACATCGGCTGTTCTGGAATGAACTAGTAGAACGGGTCACGCGGAAAGAAGAGCGACATACGCGGTTTGTGGGGTTGATCAGTGCTAACTTCGTGGTTTCCATCCCACCAGATCAGCCCCCACGATGTAGCGGCCCCGAACATAACAGTAAGAATAGACAATAGAAGCAAATTTTGGTGATGCTCCGGGCAATCTTTAACATGCTGGGCCTTTCAAGCTGCCCCTCATGCTGCCATTTACGCTGAAGGTTGTGTGGTTTGCACTGTCGCTCTCTGGTAAGCAAATCTGTGCAATAAGAAGTCATTCTGGAATTAACGCAGCGGCAGGAATCCCGGCATGCTGGATAGTCTTAACAATTTTTGCCCGTGCAATTGGGAGCTATTGGGGTCCGATGTTGTACTGCGTCTTTGCGACAATGCTCCAGGGAATTTTTTGCCTGGGTACGTAGGTGATTTCATGAACGGTTGAGGAAAGTTATTTGCTCAAACATGCTGACTACATACGTTAAGGGATGATATATAACATGAACCCATTCGAAATGCCACCTTTATTTTGCAAAGGCAAGTTGTTTGGGTGTACGAAAATGCTGTGCCCTAGATCTAATGGCGTACGCAGCCCAGGCCTTCATCATATACTACGCGGCTCACTCTGTGACAGGTGTATGTGCCGCGTTTACGCTGGCGACCACGAGCGCTGTTGTATGGCCGACCTCCGTGGTAACATCCACTTCAACGTACGTAATCTTGCACAATGCCCCATAAGCTTGCTGTTGAGTATACATATATTTACATGCGAGTAGGACATTGGCGTGGCGAAACTGTTATTCTTTGCCCATCGTCGTATTTCCCCTCGGTGCACTTGCTGTCGCAATCCCCGTCCTATTATCTCTTCACGCAATTCAACCCACAGATGATCTTCACTGCGATGCCAGTCATCCCATATGGTGTGTCAATCGTGCCACCAACTTTGTGTTGAGGTTCACATATGCAGGGGACGATTCTTGGGCTACGCAGGCATATCCATGATTCTCACAATTCCATGTTTCTTCCTGTCTGCAGTAGCAGCCTACCGCATCTTCAGAGTGCACTTGGTGCAACGCAGGCTTTCGAAGCTCACTATCACACCGTCATATTCGCTGTCTGCTGAAAGAGCGGCCAACACCACTGAATTCGCGAACTCGCCTTCATCACCGCGTATGCTCGGTGTTCATTCGATGTCCGAGGAGGATGACTCGGACGACAAGGATTGCGATGTCATGGTAATGCCAAGGAATTATATGCCTCATGTTGGTGGAGTAGTAGCTGATGCCGAGGCTACTCTGCCAGTGGACGATATCTGCTCCCCGCGGTGTCACAGCGTCCCCTCATCCTCATCCTCACCTTCACGGATGTACTCGACCGAGACACGGAGGTGGGATAAATCGCGGATAAACACTGGCGGACGACTGAGCACCGCTCCTATTGACAACACCATAGCTAGTCTCCCAATATCGGGTGAGTCGTCCCGGCCGTGCTTATGACATTGACGAATGCGCGTTTACCCCGCCCTCGAGGTCGTTCGCGGCAATCCTCGTCTGGACTGGCAGGACAGAGCCCGAGTCTTGCACCCGCAATATGGAGACTCATCCTGTTCCAAATGTACGCGCTTTAAAGCATAGGTCGGTATATCGCTAAATGAGGATCATGTGATCTCTTTAACATTAGGGCGTTCTTCATCATACAATTCCTGGCTGCGCTCTCGACTATCATCGATGTAGCAACACATCGTTCACAGCCAACCCCGTTTGGGACGCAGCACATAGCGTTGGTACTGGTGGGTTGGGGACCATCGATAGTGTTTGGTTAGTTTCTCTGTTTCCGACGAAAGAACCCCTGCTTATTATTTGACCAGGTCATCTTCCGGCAGTACGGCGTAAATTGGTGTTCTGGCGACGTCCTGGCGCGAGCCCAAATAATTGATACTGACTTTTCGCTGCAAGATCAAAATTCGCCCCGCCCTGTATATATTGTACATATACGTATTCTGATTGTGGGTTCCATTGACGCTTTTCATTAATAAGTACATGGTGGGGAGATATTTAGCCGTCAGTTGCGAGACATCTTTTAATCTTGAGGTCCCTGCAGAATTGATACGCCTACGGGTCACATGTCAAGCAGGCTATGATAAGGTCAAAAGATCATCGCATGGGTATGCATCCTTATGTACCATACAATCGTAGTTTAGAAACGACATCAGTTTTTTTCCTTCGTATTACCATCAGACACGACAAAGTGCGATGTGATGTGACAGCGGGGCGTATGCGTATCGTAGCGGAAGAATCAGCTAAAGAGAGGATCGAGATGCTTTTATGACACAGGGCAAAAAATGCAAATGACTACATCCAAAGAGTCAATCATAGTGGTGCTTCGTATCAGTATATAAAGATGTAGAAATGTTCTATCTTGTCAGTAAATGCGCATCTATGGGGGGTGGGCGGGCGATCTAACCAAGGAGACCTTCACCATCTGACTGGGCTGCGGAGCTGTAGCCACTACCGCCAATCTCGTTGTATCGTGCGATACGGAGACGTTGGCTTGGGGGGATGGTCTTGTCCTCCAGGCCGTGTGGTGCGCCACCGTGAAGAACACCGACGCGTTTCATTGCGAGCAGCTGTAAAAGAGGTCAGTTATGATGTCGTCATGAAAACAGTAGAATGCCTCACATTATGCGCAGCGTTACTGTGGTCATAAACTCCTCCGAAGAACGCTGTCGTTGCATCCCGTCCAATGTTCTTGGTCAGTAAATGACGGCCTCCTGGGTGTTCATCAAGGAAATCTGAAACATCATGGATGAAACCAGCAATGCAGATGAGTGGGCGAGCCTTGGCTTGTTCAAGGTCTATTCATAGTGTGTTAGAAATTCTTTTGAATGTCGAAAATGACGTACAGCTTTCCCATGAAATGACGGGTAAGTCACTATTGTCTGAAGGCCATGCAAGTGTTTCTTGCGTTTCACGTAGGCGTTTCAGCTGCATGGTAAGCTGACCCTTGCGAACTTCATTATCGGGGAACGACTAACAAACAGCATAAGTCATATCATAACGCATATGCAACGGACATACCTTGAGATGACTTGCCAAGCCAAGCTTCTGGCATGACCAGATGAACCACTTGGTAGGGTCATACTGGTACCACTTAATGGCATTGCGGTAGTCCATGGGGAACTGGTGGTGGAAGTTGTGGTATCCTTCACCAATGGTAACGAGAGCAGTGATGAGGTGGTCGCGGGGACTGTGTTTGTCATCGAATGGGGTTTCACCAAGCCAGTGAGCGAGCGAGTTTACGCAGAAGGTCGACTAGAGACAAAGTCAGTGACTTATGGGAATAAAAAGAAAAAGAAACGCACATGGTGAACAAAGCAAAGGCGCAGAAGACCGGCGTATATGTATCCACCCTTCCAGTCGCCCCAACAAAGGCCAGCAACAACAGTTGGCACGACGATGCCCATGATCACGACAAGCCATAGATAGTATCGGTGTTGCCACCTTACAATCTCATTCTTTGTCAAGTCGCTGACATCGGCGACACCAGGTTTGCGGCGTGGCTTAACAATCATCCACCCAATGTGTGACCACAAGAGACCTCGGTGTGCGTTGTACGGGTCAAGGTCAGTATCAGTGTAACGATGGTGAGCGCGGTGTCCACGTGACCACCATTTGATAGAGCCTTCGACTGCGCCTGCGCCAAGTAAGGCAAGAACGTACTGTAGGGGTTTCGAGGCGTTATATGCACGGTGGGCCCAAAGACGGTGGTAACCAGCGGTGATGCCTTGAAATTGCAGTAAGAGAGAAGTTACAAGGACGAGTAAAGGGTACAACGTACCGAGTCCAGTCATGTAATAGTATACCACTCCCCAAACTGCAGTCTCCCAGCGAAGATGGGTGTGGTATGCACCAATGAACCCCACTACTGGAGAACCCGCGAGAATGGCGAAATGTAGCCAGTTCAACTCAGTGTACCAGTTGTCCCAGGTAATCGGAGGAAGAGCCTTCTGGTTCTTGAGGGTGTAGGACACGTAGTTGTCGGGAATATTGGAGTCGGCAGGGATGTGTTCGGGATTTTCGATGAACTTCTCGGACGACTGGAAGTTGGCGTCAGCGTTGGGCTTTGGTGTTGTGCGGGGCATAAGACTCACCGTCGACGTAGGCGCCGAGCGAGCTGGAGGGACGGACGACATCAAGAAACGTGGTCAAAGAGAAAAAGACGGGGACTAGAAGACAACAGCCGACATTTTATTTCGTTGGCGCAAATTCTTTGGGGTTAGAAGGCGTGACCAAATTGATCCCGTAATACTTACCCATGAATTTGCTTTTCTTGCACATTTTCTGCAGCTCGGACTCATAGCACAGCTGGACACCGCTGACGGGAAGTAGGATTCAACTAAGTCGATGCTCTGCAGTGCGGATTATCTTCCGCCAAATGCATGGCGCCGAATGTTCAACTTGCCACGTGGCAATTGTTGGGGGAGTGCGCAACAGGGGCCAATTGCCAAAAATACTATTTGACTGCGCTTCGGACCCAATACGGGCTCAAAATCTGTGGGAAACTGTTTTCAACCAGAAGTTAACATATCAAAACTTTCGCGGCTCGACTCCACCCTATGCTCCAGTCCATACAGCCACGCCCCACAAGTCTGGTTCTACTTGGATATCCCGAAACCACAGCATTACCACATGTCGCCCCTTATGATGTGGTATATGCGGGTGTATTTGCAACGATCTGGTGGCATTGGTTACAGCTGTTTCCAAGAATAATGAGATTTGTTATTTTTTCGCAGGCGCCCGTTTTCAAACCCGATTAGGAAATTGTCGTATTTACACGTCAAATCGTCTGTCCCTCTCATCCTGGCGAACTATGGGCAACCGTAAAATCAGTTCTGATCTCAAGGAGTGCGCACTCAGGCTACGACTATGGAATACTGGCTGGGACATCGAGGATATTCACAATGCCCTGGGAGTTTCCCGTGCTAGCATTTATCGCTGGGAATCAATCTTTGCAGAGTTTGGCACTGTCAACCGTCCCCCATCGCCAATACGTGGCCAAGAGCTTCGCATCCTCACCCGTGCTCTCATGACAGTCTGCGAGGTGTTGTTTGCCGAAGAATCAGACCTATATCTCGATGCACTTGCGACATGGCTTGCTCTGCTGAGTCTGACACACGTCATCCGAATCCAACCTCGTCGGTGAGCAGTTTCATCGGCAGACTGGCAGGTATTTCAAACTTCCACCGTAGACGAGAGACCGTAAGATTCATTGTTGTAGTCTTTGCAGCATTGGCAACAGCCTGAATAAATCCATCGAATGAAGTGTCGATTGTGAATATGAATGGGTTACACTGAGAACTTTTCGTAATAACAGCTGCTCAGTGCTGGTTTCTTGCCACGACTTGGCTGCTGGGATGTGGTTTCGAGGTGAAGATATGCTCGTATAGACAGTGCTTGTGGCTATTCATCGTTATAGAGCGCAACAGGCTTGGCGCTAGTTCGAACATCATCGGATTCCATTGGGACGTGGTTTGAGTCTTGGGACATAATACAGTATGTAATAATGTAGTTACACCAGTGGACAAGTAAACGACGCGTTCCACGGGTATATCCCAAATAGGAAGCATTTGCGGCAGTCGAAAAAAAAAAGACAAATCTCATTATTCTTGAACAATGAAAACTGCTGTAAGCGCTTGAAGTTCCAATGGAGAAGTCGATCTACTGCTTCCTGGGTAATGCTCTGATAGCTCAGAGATTGTGAGATCCTCGAGTTCACGGACCGTAGGTCACCTCCCTCCTGGTGGAGACGGTTGGCTTCTTCGAGGTTCGTGAAGTTGCTGTAGTGGTGATAGCAGGCCTCTAGTGCGTTGGAAAGGCGGTTGAGGGGTAGTATCTGAGGATCTGGGTCACAAGGAGAGCGCAGCGTGGGTGATTCACGATTCAGCGATGTGCACTCGTCAATGCCTCAAGAGGTGGTGTTCAGAGCCTAATGAAATAGACACCAAGGAGCTACGTTCATCAAACCAGTGCTTCGCACGACAGGCTAGAATATGACTGATATGGCCACCTTCGAATTGGTGCATACAGGTTTCCATTCAGAGTAAGCGTGATGTGGATGTCGTAATGGACATTGCTCAGGGATGGTTCGTCGAAGCGTTATGCTCTCATCGGAAGGATCGCTAGGAAGTGCATTGTATTGCTCGATGGTGTGTATGTAGTTGAAGATGGCTGTCGTTGAAACCAAGTGGCAGTAGGTAGCGATAATTCTCCATAGCCTCGTGAAGATCGGCAGGATCAGCCTCGAGCGGTGATGGCGGAGAGCCTTCAAGTTTCAAAGGGCTAAGGATGGATAGTGAATGATTTGAGTGCTCCCGGGGACGGCGTGCGAGCACAGAGCGGAAAAGCTCGATATCAGGTTGGATGCCGTTGGGGCAAAGATGGTGAGGTTAGAGAGCGGCTCGGTGAGGATGCGCGACGGGACACCGGTCAAGAACAGCCAAATGACTAGAAGAGCGCTGTTGGAATTCGTTGGGAGGGCTGTTCGTCTCGTCCTGCAGAGAATTATGCTGTATGATACAGCCATACGATCAACCTTTCTCTGAAAACGAGAAAACGTAACGATGATTAGCTAATTGTTCATAAGTTCATACCGTAGCTGGATGGTACCATCTGCAGTATCACCAACAGGCGGTTCATTTTAGCGCCCAAGATAAGTGATGGGAACTGAGTGTACACCGTAAACAACCTGGAACGACACTTCTGACGCAGGGTGCTTGAATCTGGTACAAACCAGGCAACGCAGACGGATGCTCTATGTCATCGAACAACCAACGCTGGAATAGACGGTGCCAAATGTGCTACATGCCCAAGTACTCATCCGAGTCAATGCATCATCGATCGATGGCATCAACTGAGAAAAGTGCACGTCCGTGCGAAATTCTGAAACCCTTCATTCAACGTTTGCGTCATCATTTCCTCTTGGTGGGACTCCCAAGCCAAAGCCCACATCTTGTGTCCGATTCCTCCCTTGGCATTGGGCAATATATCATAGCCCTAATACTTAACACCTGCATGCCTAACTTATATATTTCCTTCGGTTACTTTTACATTCCGTGAGGTGGATTGTCTAGATCTCCAGAAGTACTACTAGTCGCGCACGACGATCTGACCTTAGTACGCACTCGAAAGGTTTACAATTTTGAATTAGGCATGAGTGTAAGGGAGTATTGTATTGCAAAATCATAGAGGATAACAAAAAAAGTTGAAGGTATCCCACCAAATAATAGTGGGTGGTGAGTGATCCGCCCTAGTTGGAAAGAACGCCGCGCAAGTGCATCCATTTCTTCGAGTTGAGGTTCCTGCAAATGAGGCGCCTCATTAGTACTTCGTAATAACAATGAACAGTATGGGAGAATAAGAGTCAGATAGGAGCGAAAGACGTGATGAATGGTTGTCAACACAATGATTCAGTGTGAACTATGCTAGATTTTCGTGTTTCATCGTTCAGATCGATAGCGTCAGGGCGAAGGCCGGCCCCGAACGAGGTATCGAGGTTATCAAGGATATAATACTCACATTCTCTTCTTGCCTCCAGGGAGCATCACCGCGTTTACGCATCGAACAGCGAGGGAGAGCGGTTGTACATCGTGCGCTTCTTCGCTCGATCCGGTGTGTCTGCGACGTCAACTCAATTTACCTTACCGACACGCCGAAGAAACCTGTGAACTGATGATCATGGTGGAGATGATGGCGAGTCTGAAACCTTGGGAGCTTTTTCCACGAAGCAAGCGGAACTAATTTTGTACTGTACAGTTCGATGAAATTAGGTTTCGGCGAGCGCCACTGCATCCTGACTAATATTGCGTACAACGCAATGCTGAGTTTATCACAGCTATCGTTTCGGCTGTTGTGTACGCAAGTCTCTACGATACATAAATGACAATGCGACTTGTGTAAGTGTAAAAGTTAATAAATATAATAGTCCCAGTGCATTAGTTAGTCATCATGCCAAGTTGCGCCAGCATAACTTGTCGCTGCCGAGAAGGAAGGGGTAAGAGTTAGTTCATACTGGGGCAGAAAAACGCACGTCATCGTAGAGTACACTATGAATAGCTCTATTTTGTCGAGCATGAGATCGTGTCACAATCACGTCGGACATCGGTCTTGGATTAAGTGATATACGCCTGGAACCAAACAACCCAGACACAGAACGAGGTCGGGGAGATGCCTCGCTAGGAGTTTCTTGAAGAGTCAAACCCAGCATTTCGTACAGTTCCCTTTGAGCTTGTGCCAAGGCGCGAGCATCAGAAAAGGACGTGTGGGAAGTAGAGGCAGCTGTATTCGTGAGGTTGTCAGATACATAGCTAAAGGCGCAGGATCCACCATACCTAGAGAACTCCGGCCGGATAAGTTCGTCGTGACAATGCCAAGCTGTCCATGTAAAGGGAGAGGGGGTACTGGAGGTATCTCATCCGAAGCGACAGATACCGACATCATCAGGCTCGTGCGAGTACCCAAGCTACTGACAGAAGAACGCTGACTTCGAGACCTGCTAACCGATCGCAAGCCTGCTTTAGACTGACGTATACTCGACTTTCGAACGGCCGAAACTCGCATAGACCGTCTGTTCGACGGCTTCGATGCTGATGTTCCTTCGCCTTGGTCTCCCCGATTCTCCTGAACCTGATCGGTAAGGTTATCGAAATCTTGTGCAACAAGCTCTGCTTGTTTCCACGCCTCATCTCTCTCAGCCTCCATCGTCTCGATCTGCTCACGAAGTTTCTGGGATTCGGAGACCTGTTTAAGGAACGTCGTGTTAATCTTCCTCACAGCCATGGCAAGCGCACTAGCAGAGTGCACTTCACGCAAACTCTTCAGTTGACCTAGCTGCTCGACAATATTATGGAGCTCGTCCGTGAGCTGGTCGAGAGTGAGGGAAACTTCAGAAAGCTCCTCCACAGTGCGCGCAGCGTTAGCAGGGTCATTCAGGTCCGGGCCATCCAGGTGCCCAGCAAGGCAGCCCATAAGTTGCCACCGCTTACGCACGAGCATCTTGTACCTCGATTTCACATCGGTGCGTTGCATCTCCAGGCGATGGACTTCTTCAGGAATATCCACATCCAACGTCTCTGATTTAAGAAGACGGATAGACGAGGCTTCGGAAGACTGCTTGATGGCTCTTGAGACAATCGTCTGAAGCTCGTGCTGCGTGAGCGTCCACTGAGCAGCCTCCATCGGCATTCCTCGCCATTTCTGGGGTGGCGTCTGGAATTTCGGAGGCGGCGCCGAGGCAGCAGCAGTTAGTTTACGCCACGAATAGTTCGATCCGTAGCCGCTGCCCACAGACGAAACAGATCCGCCGCGATCCCTGATCCCAGGCACAAAGAAGCCCAGTGGCTGGCAAGGACCACTGGGTTTGCGTGGACCGATTGGCAGGGGAGGTCGAGTCCTAGTTCGGCTCCTGACGTTAGGCGGACTAGGTGCAGCAGAAATTGATGGCTGGCGATCAGTGGTGACCCCCGACGAAAGACAGCCATTGGTGCTTGCCGCGAAAGTCGTATCATTCTGATGTGTAATCACGGTGTGATAGGGCGGAGGAGCTATAAATGAGGGTGCGAATGCCGGAGATGAGGGAACCGGTGACGGCAGGGGCGGAGTGGAGGGTGGGGGCGGTGAAACGGAGGGTAAAAATGAGGTACCCGCGATATGTGAGTCAGATTCAGGGCGTTGCAACAGGTAATTTGGAGGTAAGCATGCTGCTTGTGGCTGAGGACTGAGCAACGGAGGGCCTAATTTGGGTGATTGGGCGCTAGGATTGATTTGGCGTTGATTAGGACTAGAGGGTTGAAGTTTAGGACTAAATGATTTCAGGTTAAGGCCCAGTGAATTGGATGCCATGGTCTTTGGGGATGTGCTTCCAGAGCGTGCAAAATGAAAAAGGTGGGGCGACGCATTTAGGGATTCGGGAAGGGGGACAGATGCTGGGGAGGGTTTCTGGGCCAATGAGGGTGATTTTGACGGCGTAGATATGTATTCATCACGGGTAACAATTGACGGGATTGATGATGCAGAATGGAGTGCAAGCGCCTGTAAAGCTTCTTCCTCCTGCAGCTTATCGCTGCTCGTAGATAAGTGGTATAATAAGGAGGATATCAAGGGATCCACAGGATCAATGGGAGACGCTGAAACAGATGCAACATCAGAAGTGATCCCAAGGGGGCTATGTTCAGGCGGAGGTGTAGACTCGATAAGTGAAGCAGACACCGGTCTGCGAGACGCAGGGGAACCATCATCTTTCGTTAAGTGCTCCCGGCGCGGAGCGTCTAGCGTCTTCGTCCGAGACAATGTACCCTTTTCATCGAATTCTTGTGGTACAGGAAGTGTCGCCGACCTAGGCACCTGAGGGCGTCCAGGAGATAACTGGAGTCCTCGTTGGGATGCGGGATACTCGGGGGTGAATAAGGGGGTGAAAACGTTGGGAGTCTCGGGGAAGGTCTGTTCCCCAGCTGGAGGGCTCGAAGATGAGAAATTTGATGAACTCTGCGACTTCGGGGCCACAGTAATGGCATAATCCAGAAGGTCATATTCCTGCGCGACTGAAGCAGGACCAGGAATCCTGAAGGTACGCTGACGTGCAGCAAAGATTCCCGCACCAGAAAGTGGAGCAGTGGCTAGAATATCCACATCGGCAAGGGCTGTCAATGGTACTTCGAGGTGGCCAACAGGAACTGCAGAAGATGGCACAAGAGGGAACTGGGACAGCACGGAGGGATGTTGCACAGTAGCAGAAGCAATCAACGCGGGGGTGATTGGTGTTTGTGGGACAAGGATTGAACGGGGGCGCTCGCCGATGGGAAGTCTGATTTGCTTCTTATTGCGTTGGAAAATGCCAGTGCCGTCAGATAGCACACCTGACGTCTTGAAACCTGAAGAAGGTTGGATGAGAATGTGAACAAAATATACAGAAATGGGCATACTTCTTCCGCCCGTCGAAGATGGGGTTGCACCCAACGCTCTTGCCCTGCGCCTCTTCAGACTGATATCACTGTATTTCGACTGCAAATGACCGACAAAGACGCTGGCATCAGATCCAGAGGACGCAGCAGACTGCACAGGCTCCGGAGAAACGAACGCATACTCATCCAAGTCATGATCGGTTGGGCTGCAAGAGAGTAGTTCGGATGATTGGACCGAAGTAGTAGACAGATCTGCTCCCGTCTGATGGAACGACCGATACGATGATCCAGTTGCAGGCGTATGAGAGGCCGTATTTGGAACATCTGAATCCGTCTCATCCATCCTTGGGAAGGTGCTGCTTGCAGCTATAGAGCTACCACTCTTCATGGGTTGGGCATCGCGAACGGACTGTGGCGTCATTGGTGTCGTCGGTGCAGGTGAAGGGACTTCTGATATTCGGGAAATGCGTCTTGACAACGCTGAGTGCATGATTACATCAGGAGACACATGGTAAGTCCCAGAGGGAACATATTCCGTGGGTGATGCGCCCGCATCCGAAGACACTCGTGATTTGTCCTGGACGACAGATGCTCTCGCTTGATCCAGCAAGCGTGCTCCTACACGGGGAGGCAGGGAAGGCACAGGGGGTATAGGTAGCTCATGGGTCGAGTCGTGCGTATTCACACTCTCTCCTCGGCTAATCCGCCGATCATGCAAGTAAGGTGAATTCATCAGCGGATGGTCACCACGTGGAAGAGTAGCTGAATCTTGGCGCGTCATACCGCTGCGGTATCTCGATGCTCGATCGCTCGACGATAATATGAACGAGTCGCCGATCAGGGCACGAGCAATAGTTGTGCCGGATACAGCGGACATATCTTCAGAAGAAATGGGAGATGGATGGGAGTGTCTTTGCGGTGCTTTCGGATCTGATCCCTGAGGAGGGGTAGCCGCGGCCACTTTCACTACTGGCTGGCCGATTGAGGTATTTGTGGGAGCAACTTCGATCTCTGGTATGAAGATGGGGGCGGGTATTGACTTCTTCAAAACGGAAGGTGCCTAAGGGTGTATATAATCAGCTCATATGATTCTCTGGAAGTTGCTGAAGATGCAAATAAAACGTATTTCCTGTCCCAACCATCGAGATGCAATAAACAAGGTTCGAAATAACGTACCGTGCGACCAGACGGCTGTCGAGAGTGGGGTATACTGGGGTTCCTGGTCTGTTGGATGTTGTGGTAAGGCAATGAATTCCCCTCACCCAGCTTGGCAAAGACCTACATGAAATGTATGAGCCCGATTGGACTCCTTCCTGGTCGCGTCTGAGGGGATAGCCCCAGTGGTTGCCGGTTCTGGCAACGAACTGACGCCAACAGCCCATCCGGAGTTATGAGATGCGCGACTTCCACTCAAAAGCTCCTGCGGGAACCAGTTTTCCAGGGGTTCGGGGTTATAATCCAAATGGACCAAAGGAGACCCGGCATTCAATCGAGTGCGAGAACTGGATGGGGAATGGATATCGACGGACGTGTCTTTCTCCGAGCTAGAGTCTTGGGTGATTCGAGATTCGATTGCCTTCTCATTGATATCGAAGACCTCTTCTGGAGATGTAGAGAAAGCAGGTGAGGTGGGGGACTGGTGCGGACGCGGCACCTTCGCCTTCCGCTTCACATTCTTTCGCATGAAACTAGAGAGGATCATGCTCTCTCCCCTCAAGATCGTGTTCTATATGTCTTCCAGGGTAAGCTGGCCGGGCGAGCGATAGATATAACAGCCTAAGCAAGATCAATAAATGTACAGCAATACAGTGTCCACGGGCGCCCAGGACAGCGTGTAGGACAGTGGGTGGAGGACAAGGGAGAAAGGGAAATGTTCGTGTGGCTTGGTACATTCCGGCATTCATAGCAACGACGCCCTGGCAGTTGCGCATCAAAGGTGCATCAGGGCATCTGCGTATTTGTTCTTGTTTTCCCTCTGGGGATCATCATGCATCATGCTTTGCATGGCCTCTTTCATCATACATGCACAGCTTCTCAGAGACACTTGTTGCCTGCCTCACCCAGGTCCTGATTGTTCTCGGACCCGCGAACGCCAATGCCGCTGCCGGTTAGTCCTGGAAGGTACGGACAAATCTACGCTCCGGTGATTGCAAACATCATCATGTTTCGAATGTTATCCGCCGTGATTTCACCCCTCCCCACTCCCACTGTGATCATGGGAATCTCCGGCGTTTAGGACAGTTATTGGGGGGAACACGGCTAAACACTCAGGAACAGGACGGATCTGGAGCTGTGGTCCCACTCCCCCAGCTCTACTTGGCGTTTTTTTAGCACACGCTCAAAGTCTGCCAAAGAACCAGCGCCATAAATGGCTCCTAACCCAATCTTCGATCTATTTCTGTCTATCTATTTCCTCGCGGTCGCATGAACGCTCGAGCTGAGACGGCGCCTCACTGCCTTATCAAACTGTGGCAGTTCCGGGTCGAACACTCAACAACTACGCACGACCTGCTATCACAGCCTTATGTCCGGTGTCTTGGTGCCACATATCTTCTCGGATCTGCACATCCATCAAGGCCGTCGTTGTCCCAGAAAGTCTCATTAATCATTTCCGTACTAGTACGGAACAGAACCACATACCA
Source organism: Rhizopogon salebrosus TDB-379 (assembly GCA_029603245.1). Lineage (NCBI taxonomy): Eukaryota > Fungi > Basidiomycota > Agaricomycetes > Boletales > Rhizopogonaceae > Rhizopogon > Rhizopogon salebrosus. The sequence goes on from MU837160.1 coordinate 70,860, forward strand.
GACAACATCATATGACCCAAGTCTCAGAAGCGCTGTGAGACATTTTGCAACTGATGCCTTAAGGTACCAAAATAACGGCTATAATTGACCATCGAAGACTACATGTAACATATGCTAACTTTGATTCAGATCTCAGTGCATAGTTGCCGCATGTGCAAATACAACAATTGTCTACCTCCCCAGATAGGGATATATATAGACTTATCGCTTGGAGCATTCTCCGAGCGGGCATTCACTCTTCCTGACCATGCAAAATAACGGTATTTCCCGACTCATCCGCTCTCCATATTACGCCCCCAAATACGCTATGATGTGTGAGTACGAGTTTATGGTGGTGGCAAGAGGTATGTAAACGAAAGACTGTGATAACGAGGGTGGTGATAAAAATAATATTCTAAGATGTGAACGCAAATATGAAGCGATCGAATCCGAGGTATCCTGAGGTATCCAACTTCCCGTGGAGGTCCCGCTAGTTGATGAATATATGAAGTTTGTAAATGCGATGATGCAAATGAGTCCGTGAGATGTCGAGGTAGTGGCGGAGAATTAATAATTAAGCGCTTGAGAGAGTGTGGGAATGTTGGTTTGACAGCGGAAGTAATATCTGATGCCATGACAGGCATACAGAGCGCTGGTAAATGTTAATATGATCCGTCAGTGATTCCATAATGAAATACGTTATGCACGACATACCACAAAGAAGCCCGTCAAGTATTTCGGAAAGGACGTAGCTTTTCTAGTACGTTATCCATACTGCGTTGAGGGTCAAATGTGACATCGTTCGGCGGCGGCGGTGCGATCAACGCTCCAGATGTACCAGATGACATCGATGATGATGAGATCCGATGTAAGGCCCGAGAAGCGCGCCGTTCTTCCTTAGCTTTCTGACGTTGTGCTCGGCTAATTTCTCCGGTACCTAGTGGCTGCTCTGGGATGGCTGACAAGGACGAGGGTGCCGATGGAGTCAACACAGACAGAGACGAGCGAGACGAAGAGGCACCGAACTCTGGCGAAGGTGGCTCCAGGGACGTCGCAGGCGGACCAGGGTGGTCGAGGGAATCAATACCGGATCTTCTACGGGACCGTAAGGAGAGGCCAACCGACCCTGTATCACGCACCGTGGAAGTAACAGATACGTTTGCTGCTGGACTCCGGGACGAATCTCCGTGAGTTGCCTCCACGGGACGCAAAAGGTTAACTCGATCCCCATCATCCAGCGTAACCAGAGAAGCTCGTGCAAGGTTAGCTGCCGCATCAATATCGTCCGCACCCCCATTGTGTATGACGAGCCAGCGCAGACCCTCAATTTCTCTAACCTTTTTTCGAACCTCGCGCTCCAGCATCTGAATGGTTTTAGCCATGGACTCTTTCTCATCCTCGAACTTCTTAGTAATGGTGACAGCATATTCTTGGAGCTGACCATATTTTCGGTTTTGCAAGGCAAGCGCGCTCCGAAGTTCGTCCACAGATGCAAGGGGGGGAATCTCTGCAGTCGTGTTTTTATCCTGCGGAGTTGATTTTGGAGCCATCCATGCAGCAAGCCTACTTGAACTCATCGCTGTCGCTGCAGATAAAGTGCTAGCTCGCGGCCGTGTTGTAGGACGACTACACGACTGCGAGAGGACGCTGTTAACAGAAGGGATGGTCGGCAATGGGGCGATTGATGGCCTAGTTGCTAATGGAGCTGAGGGTGGAGGTGTAGGTAGAGGGACAGAAGGAGGAGGACCGCTAGGTAACTTCTCCGATGACGAGAGCGTCCGCTGCAAAGGGGCTGGTCGCTTCAGAGCCGATGCCTTCGGCAATGCGCTCTGATGTTTAGATCTCCCGCTACGCACGCTACTGGCTGTAACACGAGATGCATCTGTATCACTTCCAGATTGACTGAATCCGCGAGCGCGATTGCGGTCATCAGAGGTGGTGCTACGGTTGCTCGGATGTTCGTGAGAGATCGATGAACGTTGAGAACTCGCGGCGGGCAGCTTAAGGCTGCTGTCAGAGTGCTTGTTCGAGGGTGCAATGGTAGCTCTTCGAGATAACTCTTCAGAACGGTCCGTAAATGATTTCTCGCACGACAAAGAAACCAGACCAAAACCTGAAGGTGGAACGGGGAATTGGAGGCGAGGTGTGGACGGAGGTGTGGGGCTAGCAGGCGTCAGAGGTGTGGCCGGACCGAGCTCCGTACTCTTTTTCGAGCCATCACCATTCTTGACAATTACGGGCGGCAGGTGGGAAGCCTTTTGGGTAGACTTTGCCTGTTTCGGACGGATAAACAGATCAGAAAAGTCCTCTTCCACTTCATATCGAGGAGAGCTTTCTGCCGAAAGTTGACGGAGCGGTCTTGGCGTGGTAGATCGGCTTTGGATACTGGAGCCATGGGACTCCATGGAAGGGTCACGGTCATTGAATGGGAATGGAGAGAGCGATGTAGATGAATGAGTGGGAGGGGTAGTGTTCGCAGACTTGTGCGACGAAGAGTATCGTGCCTTCAGAGTCTTAGTTGGAGATCGCAAAGGAGTGAAATGGGCAGCAAATTTAGAGCCCAATGACGGCGGAGATACGTTTAGTGGAGGGAGGGTGGATGGAAACACTCCGTCTGATGAAGAAGCGTCTGTAGTTGAAGCTACGGTTAAGAGGCTTGACCTAAGAATTTTGACATAAATCATTAATGCAAAGCAAGAAGACGGTAAGAAATAGATAAATTTAGGACTTGTCCCGTGTTATAGCATGCACACTATATCGTCGGATATGTATGTCAAGAGATATGACACAACAGCGCGTCAACAAGCATTCCACGACGACCGAAAACGTCTAGACCACCAACCGGAACTGGAAGGATAACTCACCCATTACCGAAGGATCCCGTAAGAGTGCTTGTAGACTTCTTAGCCAGTGTGGAGGACGAAGCAGATGGTCGCTCAACCTTCTTCCTTCCGAGGAAGGGTAGCATAGAGCGCCTGGACTTGTGCTTTTCTTCTGGTGGAGTGACGGGAACGTCAGCAAATGGGGCCACGCTACTACGAGCGTCTTTGGCAGCATGGCGTGAACCATGCGAGCTGCGGAAAATATCAGAGAGTTCGGATGTCTTCGTTCGTGCGCGCGAGGGAGTTGGGAGGCCAGTCATCGTGAAGCCAAGCAGATGCGAGCAATTAAGGAGAAGTAGCCAATGACTCGGAAAGTTTCTGGCGGGAGCGCGAATTCACTGGAATACAACTTGAATCGCGAAGGCTTTTTGAACCGAATACATTCGGGGACCGAGACGGAGGCGCTAAATTGAACGTGATGAGACAAGAAAAGCTAATGGTTGCCTTTGAATTCCGTGATCACTAGCACGGTGGGGAGACTCTGTCTTGGTCGAGGGCAAAGGCCAGGACTCGGACAAGTGTCATGGAGGTTGTGGAGAACGAAGGGAATTATTTGGTTGGCGGGCATATTATAAGTTATTGAGTTTTCTTCAAGAGCTTTAGGTTTCAGTCTGATCGATGACATTCTCCACAAGCGACCACAGCCCTGGAACTTCGTCAATATCCCGTTCACGGCTTTTTCCACTTCGTTATGACCCCAAAAAAGGACTGTACGTCAATAAGAGAGTCGCATCAAAACCTCCTCCAAACATAACAAAACCGGTTGCAGCGGGATGACCTCATGCATATGGCGTTTCAAACCAAAGAACAGAATGAAAGGGACCAAAGGGCGCTAGACTGTCTAAATCGGTGTACGTCTGGAATCATATGTAGCCTTGTGTAGCTAGAAGGAATGAAGGCGCAGCAGAGTGAACGGAGACAACTACACATCATCAAAAAGGTAGGTTGTTCACAACTCCAGACCTAGGATTCACCCAATCTACCTCTGGGCAGCATCGGCGTCCACAAGGCCGGGCCGGTAACGGAACTAGCCACGGTTCCTCACCCCTTTCATCATCTAAGTCAGGCAACAATTGTGGGCATTCGATGCGCCGAAGAGCTGCCATAAGTATTAAACACAAGACATTCAGGAAAAGAATAAAATTGAACCAACCACGAGAGCAGGCGTTGTCAAATTCTGACACGCCGTTGGTAGCCACGAACCAGGGGTGCTTCCTGACTTCTTGGAAGCCGTACCGAATACCTTCGGAAGCCCTGACCAGCTACCGCAGGAGATAAGTCGATGCGGTTCAAACATAAGCAGTCGCAGAACTCACTCCCGAAATTAAACCACCCACACAGGGATCAAGTTCATTCAATGCAGGGAGCGACCCGACCAATTTGCGGTCGCGATAACACCGAGTTACATAGTCGGTGATGTCATCTGCCGTGGGGAACAGGGACTGAGAAGATGTCATCAGTAAAGTTGTAAAAAGGGTCAGCCACGGAAAGTATACCTTATGTTCCAGAGAGACAATCTCGTAAAGGACGCATCCAAATGACCACCAATCTACACGAAGTCCGTATTTTAGAGAGCTTTGGTTTAGCTTATTGTATATGATCTCGGGGGCCATGATCTGGGTTGTTCCCATCACGTCTGACGCATAAGCCCCCCATGGATGCAAGGGCTTCTTGTCCATATAAGAGAGGCCGAAATCTGCAATGCGCACGTTCTCGCGCGCATCAATTAGAATATTTTCTGGCTTTAAGTCGCGGTGGATGATGCCCATGCCATGAAGAGCATGGATGCCAAGAGCCTTCCAAAGATCTTTAAGACATCGAATGCCTGCCAAGAAGCAACTACTCACCAGCTGAGCACCCCATCTGCGAGCATTCGCGTGACAGTATGCAGAGTCCGTGCACATGTAATGATGCAAATCATTTGTCATCAAATCCTAGACGTGCGCCAGCAAGTCAGCCAGCATGAAAGACTCACAGAAATACGCGCACATACCATCGCGAGACAGATGCAATCCACTGTTCGAAAAGACATCTCCAATTCCATGATAAACATTTTGCCGACACAAACTTCTTTTGATGTAGCGATGCGTTTGTACACCTCCAGCTCGTTCAAAAGGTCCTCTTCCGCGCGATAGTGTTTGGGACTGTCCTTTTGAAAAACCTTCAGGCACAGCAAACGCCCCGATGACATATCTTCAGCGCCCCACGCAGTAGCAAAACCCCCCTCTTGCAAAACACGCAGCATACGAAAAGGGCCTTGAACAGATGGCAGTGGGGCGAACCCGGCCCGTAACGGGGAGGTGACTGGTGTCGACACATTGCTTTCGCGCGGTGTCAATGGAACGGTTGGAACGAGAGGAGGGTCAACCGGATGAGCCTCCCTGTCGGAGGGATACAGAAGGTCTGGGAGTTCCGAGGACATGTTACCCGGGTCAACTTCCTCTGCGATGAAAGATCGTGCCTTCGATGGAGGTATGATGATGCGCAGACGCGTGGTGCTGGATGCATTAGACTCTACCTGTGAAACCTGAGACGTTTCTGTCTGACTTCCCAATTTCTCTATGGAAGGGGGTGGGTTGTCAACAACGCTAGGGTGCTGCCGAGGCTCGGGGTGGCGCTTTCCCCGAGCGGGTATGACAATTTTAATAGAAATCGCATCTTGAAGACGCGGTAGTCGACTGGCCTTGGATATGTGCACAGCACCTGATAATTGTGGCAGAGATGGAACCGAAGGGGTAATCAGTTTAAGAGTGACGTTTTGGCTAAGACGAAGGCGACCCCCAGGCAACATGGTAGATGACAGTGGGGACAAGAGGCGAAACAGTGTTTGCTGGTCAAGGAGCAGTGCACTTAGGCATACTTAATAGTTACCTGGAAGATCCACAGCGCTTGAAGCGGGGAACAATAATGCGTGGGGACGCGATATATTGTGATTGCGTTGGAGACAGGGCAATATCCACAGTGGATTGATTGCCATTTGTAAAGCGTGCATAGTGGATGTGGCAAGGACGGAAGAACGCTTAGAACCGAATGATATGGAATAGTCAAAGCACGCCGCGACCCCGTATCATCACATGACAATTGTCTGCAGACAAATGAATTGACCACTATACAAGTGAGTATCAAGTGATATCACGAAGATGATAGGCCTCACCCCGCTGCTTCAAGTTATCGTTGCACATCACTGGCACATAAGTACTTCGAGTTGGCAGCAAACTTAAAGGAAAGGGAGTAGGGCCATTGACTCAACATTCAGGATCTCTCCTCATCGACATCCCCCGCTCTCAGGCTATCCATGGCATAGATCTACAGGCCATCAGACGATATAATGATGACGATCAACGCGGCAAAGAAAGTACAGGAAAGTTATTTGGACTTTGGTTCGTGTTTGTGCCCTAACATCTGCTTACATAACCATATGTGTCTTCACACGCTCGGGAGAACGCTCGGAGAAAATTCTGGGAGCAACCATATTAGTTCCAATCGGTTCGTACGAGGACGCCGGCGCCAACTCATGTGTTTCAAAGCTTTTGACTTCCTCGGGGTGTCCCAGTTACAGCAGTTTGCGAATCTAATGGCACTAGCCCAGTACTAGTGAGAAAGTATAGGTCCCACCAAGAGGAATTTTGATGACGCGAACGTTGAACGAAAGGTCTCGGAATTTCACACGGACGTGCATTGATGCCATCGATCGATTAGTACTTGGGCATGTATATTCCAGCACTGGTCATATGACCCAACACAGACCGAGTACGGTATGAACTTATGAACATTGCTCATCGCCACGTTTATTCGTTTTCAGAGTAAGGTTGATCGCATGGCTGATGCAGCATAATTCTCTGCAGGACAAGCAGCCATCCCAACGAATTCCGATAATGTCCTTCGAGTCATTCAGCTGTTCTTCACCGGTATCCCGTCGCGCATCCTCACCGAGTCGCAGTGCTCTCTAACTCCACCTGATATTGAGCTTCTCCGCTCTGCTCTCACACCTTACCCCGGGAGCACTCAAATCATTCACTATTCGTCCTCACCCCTCTGCAACTTGAAGGCTCTCCACCATCACTGCTCGAGGTAGAAGGATCCTGCCGATCTTCGCGAGGCTATGGAGAATTATCGCTCCCTACTCTCAAAGACAACCTTTTTCAACCACATATACCATCGAGCAATACAATGCACTTCCTAGCGATCCTTCTGATGAGAGCGTAACGTTTCAACGAACCGTTCCTGAGCAATGTCCGCTTAGACATCCACATCATGCTTGCTCTGAGTGGAAACCTTTTCGAAGAAGGTGGCCATATCAGTCATATTCACGAGGCTACTAGCCTGTCGCGCCGGAACGTAGCTCCTTGATGTCTACTTCATTAGGCTCTGAACGCCTCTTGAGGCATTGACGAGTGCACATCACTGAATCGTGAAGCACCCACGCTGCGCTCTCCTGGTGATCCAGATCCTCAGATACCCCCCAACCACCTTGCCATTGCACTGGAGGCCCGCAATTACCACTACCCTAACTTCACGAACCTCGAAGAAGCCAACCGTCTCCACCAAGAGGCAGGTGACCTACGGTCCGGGAACTCGAGGATCTCACAATCTCTGAGCTGTCAGAGCGGAGGGCACAATTACCCAAGAAGCAGTAGATTAACATCTCCACTGGAACCTCAAGCGCTTAAAATCGCCATTGATCAACGACGAGGTGCGTACACCGCTTCCTGAAGCATATTACTGCCAAGAGAGATTACTAGTGCAATTTTGCAGAGTGGATCCTTATTCGAGAGCCGGGATGAGCTGTGATATGGTAAATGGACCCTGTCCATGTTATGTTAACAAAGTGAAAGGAGAAAACACATTGAAGAAGCGTTGTTGCTACATGCACACAACATGCTGCATTTTCATGAAATCAGCTTGATATTGCGAACATATGTGGGTGCCTACGGCAACACTGGGATGTCATGTTGATGCGTGTACCGCAAAACCCTAACGAAATAGCGCTGCGGAAACATCCTTTTCATTTTTACCCTTAACACAATCGGGGCGCATTGCCTTATTGTGACTCGACCATCCTCGTTTGCGTGCCTACGGAAGGCACTATCGCTTCATGGTGAAAATATAAATCAGGAGGACAAACAAAGTACGATGTAAAACGTCAAGACCTCCGATGATGCGCTTACTTCTATGCACCCTCTACATCGCCCGAGCGATTCAAGCTGCACCTAATGCAAATACAACCGCTAGCATTGATAGTGTCGAAGCACCGCCACTGAACAATAGAACCATGTGGAGCATCGTCTCCAGCTGCGCGCTGACACTCTTTGCGTGCATTCACACTGCCATTCATCCTAACATTCCAAGTCCTAAAGATGGGCCTGTCCGTATTTTATGGAGACGATTCGGCATTATGATAATGGCTCTGATCTTTCCTGAACTGATCGCTACATGGGCTATGCGACAGTGGCTCTGCGCTCGTCGTGTTACAACACAATTCAAAGCCTCTGAGCTTTTTAGTGTTTGTTATCCCCAAGAGCGATCGGAAAGTGAGTAGTACTCTCTATGACTCCATAATATATTCATTGGACGACTCAGTACGCTCTTCCTTTGGTATCCAGCTTGCCGAGGCACCCCCAGAGCAGCATGAACTTGAAGGTGAACTCGGCTTCTATCTCGCATTCTAGATACATTTCTTGATCGCTGAGTTGCTTTTTCAGATCACAAGAGCACCCAGGCTCTCGTAGCGCGTGTTAAAGGTGAACCATCCAATGTACTGTGTTGCAGACTGTTCATAGTGCTCAGTCAAACTCGGGCAGGGCGATGCAAGAAGTGGTTGAAGGCAAGTTGTGTTTTACATGAATCTGAAGGTAAGGGCGACTTGTCTCCTTTCAAACCATACATTGAAGCTTGTTCTTTTGATGGTACTTCATTAGATTATGCATGGACTGAGACCCACAGCTTCTTTGTGCTGATGGGTGGTTTCATGCTTTATGTCAACGATGAACCATATCATACACTATCGCCCGACAACCTCCTCAAAATGGCCCAAAGCGGATGTATTGGCGTCCCTAAATTAAGTGCAAGACAGATCCGCGATAGGAGCAAAGGGAATATGATATCAAAAGGATTGGTCATCCTTCAGGTTACTTGGTTTGTTCTGCAGCTCACTTCTCGCAACATTTATCACTTCGAAACCACCCAGCTTGAAGCGGGGACGCTTGCGTTTGCGGTTCTCAATTTCATCACCTATGCTGTGTGGTGGAATAAACCTCTCGATGTACAATGTCCTTACCCGGTCTACTGGACATTGTCTGGGTCCAAGCCAGAGGACTCCTACTTTGATGAGCACGTCTGTGTCTTACCCAGTTGTACCGCTGAGGTTCATTGCGCCTGTTTTAGTGTTCATCCAAAATCGGCCTTTCAGCTCCCATTGCTTGATACAATCATGATTCCATTCCACCAACTTCTGGGCTCGATGGTCAATTTCACATCGGGAAAGTATCGAGTTGTAACGTTTGACGGCAGCAACGAACTAGACGATCTGAGCCGGATTATTATTCTATTTGCTGGATACGGTATGGCAACTGTCTTTGGTGGCATCCATTGTATTGCTTGGTCTTTTGCCTTCCCCACGTACCAAGAGCAGATATTATGGCGTATGTGTGCCATTGGTATCATTTTAGTACCGTGGCTTGGCCTCCTTCTCAACATCGTGACTGCATATCTCGGGGTTGCGCACACCTTCGAGAGTTCGATGGTGGTGGAGGTGATGTTTATCGTCTTGGTTCTGGTGGCTAGGCGCATTAACGGGAGTTCACCGGTGGTGGTGGGGATGTTTATCGTCTTGGCTTTTATGTACATTATAGTACGTGCCTTCCTTTTGATACTTATGGTCACCACTTTACGCAATCTTCCTCCTGGCGCATACAAGGTGGTGTCGTGGACCAGGCTGATACCACACTTGTAGTTTTCATGTCATAGTACCTGCTATGCATTTCATAGTTTCGTAATGGACATTAGACTTGCTCCTTCGCATGTAAAGCAAGTTACTAGTAAAACTCAACATAGGGGAAGCATAGTGCAAAGTTCGCGCCGTAATTCAACATTGTAAACCTTTCGAGTGCGTGGTAAGGTCGTCGTCTTGCGCGACTATTATTATTCTAAGGTTTCGTGGCAATTCTGCCTCGTAGTACTTCCGGAGATCTAGACAATCCATCTCACGGAATGGTAGTAACCAAAGGCAGTGTATGAGTTAGGCATGCAGGTGTTATTTACCGAGGATCTTTGGCTTGGGATATGAGAGTCACCGATGATCGATCGATTAGTACGTGGGCATGTAATACATGCATCCTATTCCATCACATGCGTCCCATCTGCGTTACCTCATGGTTCAACCATACCAGATTCAAGTATCCTGCATCAGAAGTGTCGCTCCAGATTGTTCACGGTGTTCACTCAGTTCCCGTCACTTCTCTTGAGAGTACGGCACATAATATAAACACGAACTGTTGGTGACGCTGCAGATAGTACCGTCCAGCTACGGTATGAAAATTGCTCATCATCGTCACGTTTTCGGGAAGCTCGTGTGGGAAGGGAGCGGAAGGAGTTTGAGGACAGCCTGCAAGATGAGGAGAAGCAGTGGAAAGAAACTCAAGATACTCTGTTAAGGAACACCAACATTGCCAAGGGAGTCTCGATCGCCAAATCGCTGCCAAAGTTGTTGAAGCTTTAACGTCACCAGGTTCCTTATCATGATCTGGCTCAAGTTCGCGGATGTTTTGGTTGCTTTGGAGCAAATTTCACTTCACTGACCTTTTTGCATACAGATGATCGACGGTTGAAACAATATCTACTCTATGGTTTTCATCTCCCAGTGAGTTGCCACTAGCTAGTCACTAGTGTCTTCGCTCACGTATCCCATTGAGTACGGACATATGTGCTTTGATCGTTAACTGCCGACTTCCATATATGTGATTCACAATTGCATGCCATCTCCTGCACAACTTCGCGTCACCGTAATACGCTCTTGAAAACTTGGTGGGAACCATGTGATATGGTGTCAAAAAACGAGATGCATTCGTTAAATTATGGAATCAAAGTGCGCTTGCATTCCACGGGTTTTCCTTCACGTAGTTGCGGAATTTGACAAGCTGAATGATTTGTGCGCACCTTGCAAGAAGGTGAGATCATTAATCTCACCGTACCCCAAAAACGAGGTATGTAGTAAGGCATTGGGGGAAGACGCGCTGGAAAGTCAGTCTCGCCAGCGTGAGTGCTGCTACATAACTAGTCAGAGCAGACTTCTTCCTTCGTATGTATTGCTAAAAATTCCTGCACACGCTGTTGAGTCAGAGCTCGGAAGTTATCGTCCGTGACATCGTTATCTCGTCGGAAATTCTGCCTTGTCATCATAACGAGGGTTGGGAGTGCATCGAGGAAAAAGTCAGTGTGGCCGGGAAAACTGGATCCTTCGTTCCATGCTTGACTCATCAACCCCCGCCACTTTTTCTGGTCAGGACTTGAAGGAAGACTGTCGGATGAATCGATGTATGCGAAGATCGTAATGAGGTAGAGGACCACAGACGATGCAAGAGGTTGCTCCGCTAGGAAATGCAATGCTGAATATGGCCATAGCAAACCAGACGCTAATGCCGCTCGTCATTATGTGTAGGTAGGTATATGTAGTAAGCATCGTGTACTACATGAGGCTAACACGAGTATGTTTGATCGAATAGTCCAACACCTGAACACGAAAGCTTCACCGTGGAACATCAGAATGTATCCTGAAACAGACAGTAGAATATTGCTACGTACTGGATAACAAGCACGACGCCATAACTGCATTTCATTTTACCACATGAACTAACTATCACCTTGCAAGGTGTTCGGGTGCTTGAGCATACGAGACAGATCGTCATACAACCCTTGCACAGCGGACAGTGCAGCAGCATATAGACCATCGGCCTGGCTCTTCACAAGCCTT